>PVJS01019031.1:0-34177 GCA_004027185.1 Glis glis | reverse complement strand
TGTACATACACAAACCTATAAGACTCAATCACTATCCGGAGCATGAAAGGGAGGGAAGGGGGAGGGAATAGGGTGGGATTGGAGGGAGGGCTAAATGTGCAATGTGTGCATGTATGATGTTCATACCCTGACATATATCAAAATGTATAATTACAATTTACAATGCACCAATAAATGAACATAAAAAGTTAAAAAAAAACGTGTGTTAGAAGGAGGTAACAACTACTCAAATCTCGCCTATTTCTAATTATGTACTTGTATGTGGCTGTCATCTGGGCATGGAGGTGGGTTATTTCTATGGCATCTTTCTGGTAGAGAGTATATAACCAAGAGCTACTGGGTGTCTTGTCCCAAGGTTGTAACCAGTGACACATATTGGCCCTAGAAACTGTCCATGGTGGGAGTGTTAAACCACACACGCTGCAAAGGGCCCAAGTCACGCTCTTCCCCTGTGAATACCCCTCTTTAAACCTTGACAGCATACCACCAGGAACAGCAGATAGAACCCACTCCTCCCCCAGTTTCCCAGCCCAGGTTCATGGAACTTATTCTTAGAAAGCTTTTTGCAGGCACTCCAGACCATCGAGAATCAGTGAGAAATTTCCCTCTTCATTTCTGGGCTCCCCTTTGTAAATACTCCTTTCATAATAATCTCATGCTATTTACTTCTTTATTTTATCATTCCCTCTACCAGGTGTTTGGCAGTATGCTACACTGTTAATGCTCACAATACATTCAGTGGGTTGAATGTATCACAATTAACAATGGGTTGTTAATAATTGTATGGGGCACATATTTTAAAAAGTGCTCCAATAAAGTCAAAGCAGGACTTAACTATCAAAGCACACCTGGGAGTGGCTCATCACACTCCAGCATGGTGTGCAATGCGCAAGCCTAACTCTCACAGTAGACAGAGGTGTGGCAAAGCACACCCAGGGCAACAGGGGCAGCACCCAGGCACCAGGTGCAATGCCCAAGACCTAATAGGCAATGCACAGGCACAGGAACCACTGACCAGAGAACTTGAAAACCACATCGAGTCCTGAGGACTATCATAGCCAGCACCTGAGACTGAAAACTCGTAGCTTCTTCTTTCCACCTTGACATTCTGACCACTGAAAATGAAGTTGGACACTGACCTGTCCAGCTATGCTGGTTGCCGTCAGGCAATTCCTCACCTTCTGTTCTGGTTGAGCACTGGATAAGGTCAGACCTGAAGACGGTGACCAGACTCAACACTAACTGGTACCTGAGACCCCGACAGCCAGCTGAGCTCCATGGTAAATGGACTACGCAAGCTGCTTTCCAGTTTCTACCAATCTTACCCCCTCTTTCTCTGCCCTAAAATAGCATAAGTTGTACAAAATTTGCATGGAGCATTAATGAATAAAAATCTGTCTGGGTCATAATTACAATAAATGTTCTTGAAATGACTGAGAACGTGTTTTGGTTGTTTTCCACAATCCATAACAATAAGAAAAAATTAACAATCGACATAGATTAGGAAGACATTAAAGAAAGTTCTTGTGCCCTTAGATTAGTGGGATTCAGACGCATTTTTCTGGGAAGGTTTGGGAAAGGAGAAGGTAATCGTTGAATCACATGGAACCGGAATGAAGATTTCTGTGTGCATTTTTATTGAAGATCTGTTCTCCATATTCTTCTTTCAACTGTATCTCCTGAACCCCGCATAACAGGGGAACATGAGGTGGAGACCAAGCAAAAGAGATGCAATTCCATTATTGAGAGTACAGGTCCGTTATTTAGGAAGAAACGTTTGAAGAAACAGCATTGTCTCTCCTTAGCCCGGGCCAAGTGGACCTTAGACAAGACACACTTGTCTAAGGACCCGCTGCTGCCCAGATCTGGAATGGCATGGAGCAGCATGGGCATCTTTCCTACCGCACCAGGACCTGTGCTCGCAGTGTGGACGCACTCATGCAGGAGTTAACCTCAACAGGAACAACCCAGCCTGCTGGACCTAGGGGCCCTGGGAACTTACGTAAACCATTTACAGCATGAGTTGTTTTTTAAGTTACACCAAATCAGCCTGCTTGCTGAAGAACAGGAGTGCAAGATTTTAGCACGCACAACCGTGGGAGCTTTTCTCAGGAGAGTGAAGGTGCAGACACAGCAGCGCCAGGGTGGCTGCACTCTCATTAAGAACTGTCTGGAAACTACTGTGTCATGGTTGGCTGGTGTGCATAATGAAGATTTTGAGACACCATAAGATCCTGCAGAGCTTTTAGAATTATCAAAAGTGTATCGTATTATGGTTGGCTTCATTTTGTTAGTTGTGTGTAATCCACATTAATTTGGTGCAAATTGATAAATCATTGAAAATACCATTTCTCTGAAGCTATTACATAAAGCAGCCTATGTTATCTGGTTGTGGTGGCACATGCCTGTAATCCCAGTACTTGGGAAGCTGAGATAGAAGGATTAGAGGTTCGAGACCAGCCTTAGCAACTTAGATTCTTGGCAACATAGAGAGACAGGATTGCAACACGAAACATAAAAAGGGCTGGGGGTATAGCTTAAATGGCATGCCCCTGGGTTCAATACCCAGTACCACAAATTAAATAATAAAAATCTTATATTATGCAAAAAATAACAGATTAACACTACCTGAATAAAGTCATTGTTTCCCAAGTAGGTCTTACTAAAATCAAGGATTTTTAATAGACCATCATGGTTATTAGTATTATTGTCATTATTAATATAAGCTAAGCAAAAATACTGTTAAACTGTTAGACAGTATATATCAAGATTCATTAGGTAGTATCATATTATACTTAATTAAATGTCCAGCACTTTTCAGTACTTTCAAATCATGTTGTAATGCCCCAGGTATTAGATATTTTTATCCGATTTTACAGATCAAGAAAATCAGCCAAGATTTGATTTTCTTGGTCACGCAGCCAGTGGGACAAGAAAGTAGAATGATGGACTCCCACCCCTTTCATTCCAAACTAACTGTGTAGAAAATAAATGGTAAAGAATTATGACAAGTTACCAGGACACTTCCCGGTGAGTGTGCTCTTCAAGGTAGAAAAGATTGGTGTGGGATTAAGTTAAAAGAGAATGCCTTCTTATATCCCAAAATTAACAGATATATGTAAAAAAATTACCTCTTAGGTGGCAGGGAGAAAACATAAATAAGCAAAAAATATAGATAAATAAGGGTTAGGAACAGAGTACCTGGAAGGTTCCTAATGTTTAAGGATCTAGGGGTGCAGGAGGATGTCTTTATTCCCGCCTTTCTGAAACCTGACAGACAGGTCCTCTCCCATAAATCACCCATGTCACAGGAGGCTGACCCTTCTCGCTGTATGTCTATCCTTGTTCAGGGTCTCTCTCTTCATGTGTCTTTTCCTGTAGTCTCTTCTCCTCGCGGAAGTATCAGCCACTGACGGACCTCCTTGCAGCTGCATGGGTCTTAGTTGACCTGCCCTGTGCATAGGGGTCACTCCCTGCTTGTCCTGGGGACTGACAGCGTATGCACATCTTTGCTGCTCTAGTGCCAGCACACATATGACATTCCTGCAGGTGGCCTCCTGAGGGAGGAGCCCATGCTCATGGGTGGGGGGCTGCTTTGTTTGTTCATGATCAGACCAAAGATTCCTGGGTGGAAAGACCCAGCTGTAGGAGGAGGGATTTGCTAGGGACTGAATGCTTGCATGCCCCTGAACGTCCTTTGTTGAAGTTTTAAACCTTCTGTGGTGGTATTTGGAGGGGGTGTTCTCTGGGAGGTGGTTAGGGGAGGCTGGAGTCCTGGGAGTGGAGAACTCAGGGTGGGATTAGTGTTGTAGAAGAAGAGGAAGAGACCAGATCCTGCTCCACAGGTGAGTACCCAGCTGAAGGCAGCTGTCTGCCAGTCAGCTCCTGACACCCAGGCTGCTCACACCTTGGCCCTGGACTTGAGTGTCCAGGACTATGAGAGATAAATATCCTCTGAGGCCTCCTGGCTGTGCTACCCTGTTATAGACCTAAGGAGCGTCCCCTGTGTGAGTCCCCAGATGCCCTGTGACTTCCCATGATTCCACTTGTTCAGGCTCGCTCTCAGCACTGCTAGATCATTGGGATCCAAGTACCTAGGTCTCTGTGTCTCATATCCCTCTCACTCTCTCTGCCAAGGGGACCTGGTCACAGTTCACTGTCCAACTCAGTACCTTATTATTTAATCACAGATAGGGGAACCAGACGTACCTATCTTACACATCATTATTAGTTATATATTACATATTATAACAGCACAAAAGCAAACATGTTAAACAGTACAACTAAAAGAGTAAAAATACCCTTGCGAAGGTCACGAATCATCATGTGCACCAAATATGTCTATCCTGGAAAAATTATGGTTCTAATTATTTATTCATGTAACACGATTATTTTTTAAATGTCTAGGGCAATTTAAAAGTACTTCTTGAATAGTTATTTACCTCCCATGCAAAACAACACAACAACAAAATCTTGCCCAGGTCAGTACCTTGAAACAATCTGCAGTAAAGCTATGTCACGGGCAGGAAAAGGCCGTGGGTCGATTGAGACACAGAGGAATCAGCCAGCTCAGTGGTGCACACCTGCAATCTCAGCTACTGGAAGGCTGAGGCAGGAGGATCCTTAGTTCAAGGCCAGCCTGGGCAACTTAGTAAGACCTTGTTTCAAAATAAAAAGGGCTGGGGATGTAGCTCAGTGGTAGAGCACTTGCCTAGCATGAATGAGGCCCTGGCTTCCATTCCCAGCACTGAAAAAAAAATCAAAGAAGACTCCAAGGCTTGCTGCAGAGATGGGCTCAGGATGCAGTACCCGGGGTCCTTGGGGGTGCCCCAGATGGACGGAACCACAGGGTTGATGGCCTGCCTCTGCTTGGAGCCACATTCTTAAGCAGATCCTAACAGATGTTCACACAAAAGGAATTCTCTTGTTTAGGACTCCTGCAGCCAGAGCCTGGAAAACTCAACTATGAGGCTCTGGAAGTCTGTCTTCATGAAAAAACACACTACACTCTGTGACACTGAAATACAAATTTCTCTCCAAAGCATATATGCATTATTTAAAATGCAGATAATATTAAACTCAAGGTGTCTACAGAATTCTCTAACTCAGCACAATCCTGCCTTATCTGTTTTGTTCCTTCATCCTCAATATCTGTCCCCAAACAGGTCTCTACAGGACAAGAGAAGAGGTGATGTAACTTAAGGGAGAGAAGCACATGCGGGTGCACCTGCTACCCATCTCTAATAGGTTCATGCCTCTCTACAAAGTGCTCTGTCAATATGTACTGATAGTGATAGCTGGGGTGATCTGTGGAGCAGAAGAATTGTGGAGCCGACCAGACTGGGCTCTTTCACTGTTCTCTTATTCTTTCACAAAATCTCAAGTTTATTCCAGGCAGCATTGTGTATCACCGCCTTGTGTTTTCTCAAGCAATTGCACGGAAAGGTGTGAAACTCTCTTTGCAGAGGGAATGCAGAATGAGCCAACCCCCTTCCCAGAAGGGAGCGCAGGAGGCTGTCAGCACTTCCAGGGCGGGGAGATGTTAGCACTATGCAAAAGGATTATTTTAAACCAAAAGAAAAATGAAAGATTCCTAAAGCACTTCTTTTGAATATAATTTTTTTGGCCATGTCTTCTGCTCAAAACATTTGCATAGTCTTATGATGTAGTGCCTACAATTATCTTGTGAGGTTGTCGACTCTTTTCCACACAAGACACGAAGAGTTCCAGCGATTTGCCAAACGTCCTGTGCCTGGTGAGGAAGAGCACACCAAAATTTTCAGCTTAAAATTGTATAGTTTTCCAGTTGAATCACTGCGGCTTTGCTTGAGCTTGATAGCACCATGCTTTGGCAATAATTTTAAGATGTAAAACATATTTTTGAAGTTTAAGGTAGCAGTTTTCTCATTCTTAATGTTATTTATTGATTCAAAAATAGCTATTGGAATTGGAATATGAAGTTATAGTAAATTTGGAAAAATGTGAAGTTTTGTTTCATATGAGGAAAAAGCATGACCTAAAATTGAGTGCACATTTGAATTAATAATAGGCTAACACCAATTGGACAACTTTAAAAGGACATATATTTTTCATTTGAATGACTCTATTTAGTATTCTGATTTAGATGTTGATTTTAAATTTTTCCTTGCTTGCCAATTGTAAGCATACATTTATTTTATTTTATTTTATTTTATTTTATTTTATTTTATTTTATATTATTTTGTGTCTAGTGCTGGAGATTGAACCCAGGGGCATTCTACCACCGAGCTGCACCCCCAGCCCTATTCTATTTTTATTTGGAAACAGGGTTTCACTAAACTGTGGAGAGCCTCACTAAGTTGCTGAGGCTGGCTTAAAACCTGCCATCTTCCTGTCTCGGCCTCACAAGTACTGGGATTACAGGCACGTGTCACCACACCTGGCCACATTTTAGCTTTTAAATGGGCCATTTAAAAACAAATAGCACCCTCCTCCTCTTGCATGAATCAGTTAAATCCCATTCCAGAGACCAGTGTGGGAAGTAAAGTAGAGCCCATGGAACCTGCGCATGACTGGGCACTGCAGCTGCCCTATACGGAATGCTCTAGGCCCTGCTTCCAACTTGAGCATCCCCACCAGAAGATACCTCACATTCGCCTTGCTTAGGTATCTTACTGCACTTCTAAATTCTCTATGGGAAATCTGTAGCAAGATGGGGAATATACCAGAGTTTACTAATAAGTTCCTGTTGTGATGCAGGGTGGCAGGCCAGTGAACTCTGGAGCCAACGACTTTATACTCCAGCCAGGGCCACCTAGAACGATCACCACAGTTCCAGGTCACTTTTTGAAGTCAAAACATGAGCTCTAGTCATTATCAATCAATTTGCTGGGCTCATTTTCGAAAATGTGTGGGTAGATTTGGGGGAATGATTAGTGTGATGGCGTTGCTTCAGCAACATTTAAATTGATGGATAAAACCTGATCCCGAGTAGCAAGAGTAAAACCGCTGTTCTTGTTTTATACCAAAATTAGTGATGACAGAATAAAGTGGCCTCCGGGCTAATTGTACCCAATATGTTAAGTTTAATGACTCAGCGGTCTAATTGTCCTTTTCCCTGTACAAATTCCTTGAATCTTCACTGTACTTCATCAAATTGCCATTCGAAGTCAAGCTTGAGCTCTTTCTGTGAAGTCAGAGTGTGGTTTCGCCATTAGAGGGATGGCTTTGCGGATAACGGCGGCGTTTGCAGTGCTGGCTCTGAAGGCACGGGCAAAGGACGCGTCCTTCAGAAGAAGCACGGAGACCTCAGCGAGGGCCTGCGGGGTGCTCAACTTGTTCCCTCTTTTGTAAAGTAGGGAGTCACCTGTACACACACCATCAAATCTGCTTCTGGCTACACTTCTTCTATTCACTGGTGGAAGAATTAAGAATATGCCACCCCCAGATATGTTATTGACTATTTTGTATTAAAGGCACTTAATAATAGCAGATGCAAGAAGATGACTTGAATTCCCATGTGAGAGACCCTCCCCATACCTGGAGGAGAGCGACATGCTTATTCTCAGGACAAGACACGGACTCTTAGGAAAATCTGTACCAAGCTTGTTCAATGAACTCCTATCTTCCCGCCTACTTCTCTGCTCTACTAAACGCCCCAGCCCCAGCCCCTGTGCCTGGTCCACCTTCACAACTGCTCCGCTTTGTCCAGTTTAGAATACAAGTGATTCACTCTAATTGCTCCCTAGGGACTTCCTTTCATTACAGGACTCCTGGGCGGTGTAGAACTTGTGTTAAATGAATGTGTATGCTTTCCTCCTCTTTGTCTGTCCTATGTCAACTTAGTCATCAGGTCAGACAGGAGTGTAAGAGGATGGGGGCAGAGTTCTGGCTCTCTTATACCAGGGAAGCCACAATTTCACAAGGGACTGTCCTTCCCACATCCACATCTGCTTAGACGAAGTTCATTCCCATGCTTACGGGCAGCAGGGAGGGGCATCACTGGTTAGAGAAAAGGGCAGCAGTCATCAAACAATTGTTACATACAATTACAATTAAATAAAAAAAACACTAAGTGAAAAAAGCCAGGCAGAGAGATCACCTATGGTTATAGGAAAGATGCAGAAGAGGGGGATCTACGGAAACAGGAAATAGATGAGTGGCCTTTGACGGCTTGGGCAGGGAGCTGGGGCAGGCTAGGATTGGTGTTAGGGCATGGGGTTTCTTTTTAAGGTGATGGAAATGTTCTAAAACACAGTGACGATGGCTGCACCTTTCTGTAACCATACGAAACACCACTGAGTTGTCTACTATAAATGGTTCAACTGTATGGTATGAGTTATATCTTAATAAAGCTGTAAAACTTTAAAAATAACTCCAAGAAAAATTATAATAGAAACACAAACAAGTCAGAAGTACAAGTATGAAGTACAAACGACTCAACACGTGCCTATGTGCAGACCAGGCTGTGTCCTCTGAGCTGCGGCATGCTGTGCTGAACACAACAGCGGCTTTTCGGTTGTGCGCAGCCTCCAGTCACTCCAGTTTATACAGCAGATATCTACCATGAGCTGCTCTGTGTTGAGTGCAGGTACCCAGACAGAACGACCCCAGCCTCGTTTATGTGAGTAAGCGACCTCCATCAGCACAGCATAACCACAAGGCACAAACTGATAAATGAACTGTGCTAATAAAATGGCCATCTGTGAAATGATCACATTACATCAAGAGCACATGGATGTGTGGTGTGCCAAACCCGTAGCAGAAAAAACAGGCCGATGAGTTTATCAAACATATCAGACCACTGAATGAAGCAACCCCCTCACCTGACACCCAAAAGGAGGAGCACCCCAAAACTGGTCAGGGTAGCACACGCCAACGCACCATCAAACCGTCCAGTGAACGTGTCACAAAGTCAAAAGGCGTCGGACCTCTGACTCTGTCCCTGGACTTCAGCTCAGCTCCATCTCCCTGCCTCACACAAGCCTTTGTTAAACAACTTGCCCTCTGGACCCTGAACCAGAGTAAGTTCTGCGCTCTCTCAGCTCTGCGCTCTGAACGAGTCCTTCAGCTAGCTTCTGATCTTACGTGACCATAGGCAGTGACACTTCTGCATTCCTGTCTGCTTTCTGCCTGTGTTATCAGCATAGACACCTGGAACCCTGTGGCCTCCAGGCTCTTTTGTAGCCTTTCTATAGTCAGTTATCCATCCATCCATCCATCCATCCACCCACCCACCCACCCATCCATACATACATACATCCACCCACCCACCCATCCACACATCCATCCCTGCATGTAGTATGATGTGTGACTTACATGTTATAGACATTAGTCATTAAGGCTGGAATAAAGAAACCTGTGATTGTCTGGCTTCTGGCCACCAAGGGACCCACGAGGACTCAATGAATTGCTATTGAGGAAAGTGATATCATTTGTGAAAGCATCATTACTCAATAAATCCTGAAATTGTGGAAAGACACAAATGAGCTTGGTCTATGTTAATGTCATAGATTACTCGCAACAGTCCCGCAAAATAAAGTACAATACACAAATTTACCACCAGAAAGACAGCATGATTTAAGCTGCCTTCTCCTCCAGCACACATCTCCATGCAATGTATAAAAAGGTGGTACTACATCTTGGTTTGCCTGGGTAGTTCTACCTAGAAGCTGTTAATATGGTGTCTTCCTTAATATCTAAACCAAATGAAAAAATAAACAGTTGCACTGTGGGCCCTGAAATATATTGATAGTCTATGAATGATGGATCAAAAAAGATCTGCTCTATTGACAGATGGGGTGGACTGTACTTTCTCTATCACAGTCCACAGTGAACAGAGAAACCATGGCTGAAAAGACATTCAACTGTGTTTCTAATTATGGACTGTAAATCTACCTTTAAAATAAATTATGCAAGGAGAGCCATTATCAAGAAAGAGATAAAACAATAAACTCTATCCACAGCAGCCGACTGCCTCAGCTTTAATTTTCTCTCCTTGTCTCCAAGATATTCTCTTTGGAAATGCCATTTTTCTTCCAGTTTCAATAAACCGCTCTCTTAGGTGTCCCTCTGAAGACCTCAGGTGCACTGAGCAACCTTTCCTTGCTCCTTGGCTCTGAAAGCCACTCACTGGGGCCACAGTTCCCTTAGCTTGCCGTTCTACTTAATAGTGGGTGGCCTTTGGAAACACAGAACAAACTTTAAAATTGCAGGGCCTTGAGTCATGGCAAAGTTCAGCCTGTGTGTGTGTCTGTGTGTGTGTATGTATGTGTGTGTATGTGTGTGTGTGTGTGTGTGTGTTACTGGGGATCAAACCCAGAGGCATTCTACCTCTACTTCTAAGCTACACCATCAGCCCTATTTTATTTTTATTTTTTTACATTATCTTATTTATTTTTAATTTGTTTATTATTATTTTGAAACTGAATATAATAGAGCTATATAGTACCAATTGTAAATATGTTAACTTTTCTAAATGCTAATGGAAAGATTGATCATTAATTCAGTGATATTTAGAAAGAAGGAATAATGTGCTATACAGAGGTGCTTTTCACTCAGATTATATTTATTTATTTATTTGTTTATTTGGTTGGTGGCGATTGAATTTAGGGCTGTACAAATGCTAAGCATGTTCTCTAACACAGAGCGTGTTAGATTCCAGATGCTATATCTACCTTTTTCAGATTCCAGATGTGAGATCTACCTTGTTCAGATTCCAGATGCAAGGTCTACCTTGTTCAGATTCCAGATGCTAGATCTACCTTGTTCAGAATTCAGATTCAAGGTCTACCTTGTTCAGATTCCAGATGCAAGGTCTACCTTGTTCAGATTCCAGATGCAAGATCTACGTTGTTCAGATTCCAGATGCAAGTCTAACTCGTTCAGATTCCCAGATGCTAGATCTGCCTTGTTCAGATTCCAGATGCTAGTTCTACCTTGTTCAGATTCCAGATGCTAGTTCTACCTTGTTCAGATTCCAGATGCAAGATCTACGTTGTTCAGATTCCAGATGCAAGTCTAACTCGTTCAGATTCCCAGATGCTAGATCTGCCTTGTTCAGATTCCAGATGCTAGTTCTACCTTGTTCAGATTCCAGATGCAAGGTCTGCCATGTGCATTTGGGCAAATCACTCAACTCATATGCCCCCATTTCTAACATACAATGGGGATAGTAATTCCCACTGTACAAAATACTTTTTATAGTATGTGTAAAACTTTGTCACACTGCATAAGCTTAATAAATATTTGCAACTATATAATTATTTGCATAACTAATATAGAAAAAAGCCTCTTGGAAAAAACATATAGATTTTAGATTTCTCAGTGAAGTGAAATCCAGTGGCCTCCCTCCTACAAGATATTTCCAGCCCACTCTCAGTTTCTTCTTCATTCTCAACTTAATAAACCTTGACAAGCTGGGTGTGGTGGCACACGCTTGAAATCCTAGTACTTAAGAGGAAGAGACTGGAGGATGGCAAGTTTAAGGACAGCCTCAGCAACTTAGTGAGGCCCTCAGCAACCTAGTGAGACCCTATTTCCAAATAAGAAATATAATCAGTCTAGGGATGTAGCTTGGAGGTAGAATGCCTCTGGGTTCAATTCCCAGTACCATAAATAAATAAATAAATAAATAAATAAATAAATAAACAAACCAGCCAACCTTGACATTTTGGTGAAACCGTGACATGATACAGATGCTGATATGTCATAGAAGTAGGGACCACTGTAAATCCACGGTCATTAGATGGTGTGGTGTTGGTGAAAGAAAAGCAAATAAGTCAGTGGAACAAAACAGAGATCCAAGAAGTCAGTCCCAAAGGGCAAGAACCCACAGATCAAAAAGCCCAGCAAGCCGATGGAGAAACAACAACATTTTCAACAGAGGGTGTTGGGACAACTGTATATCCACATGGACAAACAGAAAAGAAGCCTGGCACAGTGCCACAGGTCTGTCATACCAGCAACTCAGGAGGCCAAGACAAGAGGACCACAAGTTCGAGAACAGTCTCAGCAACTTAGCAAGACACTATGTCAAAACAGAAAAGGCTAGGGTTGTAGGGCAGTGATTGAAAACCTTTGAGTTCAATCCCAAGTACTAAAAAACATATATAGATATACACACACAAATACACACACCCACACACCTTACACCTTTCAAAAGTAACTCAAAATGGATCATAGGCTTAAATGTAAAATGTTAAACTATAACATTTGTACAAGAACACATCACAGAAAACCTAGATGGCCTTGGATTTCAGGATGACTTTTGAGATACAACCACAGAAGCACAATCCATACAAAAAAAATTCTAAGTTGGACTTTGTTAAAATAAAACCCAGCTCTGCCAAAGACTGGCGATGAGAATGAGAACATGAGCCAAGGAGAAGAAGAAAATACCTGTAAAAGCATACCTAATATCCAATGTATGCAAAGGATTCTTATAACTCCATAGTGAAATAACAGAATAAAACAATTAAACACAGGCAAAGGACCTGGACAGACATTTCACCAAGCAGGACACATGATGCATCCAGATGGTCCACGGGTCATATAAGAAGATGATCGAGTCACAAGGGAAACGCAGGTCTAAACAACGGGGAGATTCCACTTCATACCTACTAGACTGTCCAAAATCCAGAACACTGACAATATCAGTGCTGATGAATGCGTGGGGAAACAGGTACCCCATCCTTGCTGGTGGGAGTGAAGAATGTCGCAGCCACGTTAGGAGACAGTCTGGCAGTTTCTTACAAAAGCAAACGTACTTCATATCACAGCATCCAGCATCCATTCCTTTGTATTTACCTGAACAAGTTGACAATTTATGTCCACACAAAAACCTACATGTGAAGACGTTAGAGCAACTTTCTTCATAATTATTCAAACTAGAGAGCACTGAAAATATATTTCAGTAGGTGAATGGGTAAATGGACTGTGGGCACAGTTGCATCTGGGTAATGGAATATTATTCAGCAGACAAAACCAAAGATGGGCTACACCATCACAAAAGACACGGAGGAAATTTAAATGCACCTTCTAAAGTAAAAGAGAGCAACTGACAGAGTTTACATACTATCCCTTCCAACTATATGACCATCTAGAAAAGGCAAAACTACAGAGAAAAGATCAGTGTCTACCACAAAGATTTAGAAGAAGGGATGACTAAGCAGAAAGAGGAGATTTTAGGACGTCAAAGCTACTCTGTATTATACTATAATGGTGGATGCACGTGATCACACATTTATTCAAACCCAGAGAGTGTCCAACACCAACAGTGAATCCTGACATAAGCTACAGACTTTGGATGACAATATGTCACTGCAGGTTTGGCAGCTGTAACACACTTTGGTGGGGAGGGTGGTTGTGGGGAGGCTGTGTGCATCATTGTCTAGGGACCATGTGGGAACTCCCTAATTAAAAAAAAATGAAACACCAGAAAAACAAAACAACAAGCAGACAAAAAGTATAGAAGCCAAACAAATGATTCACCTTGTAGAAGCAATAAACCTTTGAGGACGTTGAAACATGAGCAAAGGGTTCTAATCCAATTAAAATTATAGTGCTCTCATGCAGAATTTGCAAATTGATGTCCTTAACCAAAAACACTTAGCTTCCCCTAAGAAATACTGAATAACAAAAAATAAAAGGGAATTATTCACATTTTCCTGTATGCTGAGCCTCGCTTTAATAAAGTGCACTCCAGTTAATCCTCTTCATAGATTGAAGAGGAATGAAAAAAAATCAGGAGAAACACAAGCCTAGTTTTATCTTGCAATAATTAGATTTATCACGAGCACAGAACCATAATAGAATACTTGTTCATTTTTTACCAGCAGATAAAAAAATATTATTTTGAAGGATGCTAGTGCTAGAGAAAACATTTAATATATTTTACAAAGAACATCTAGAGAAGGAATTTTAGTTTGTAATTTGCATTCTGCAGGGGAATGAAAACAGAAATAAAAATCATTCATCAAACAAAACCTAGTTTAAATATATCATTGTAAAATAAGTAGCATGTAATGCAAAACTAAAATTAGGTCAAATGGGTTATAGATAATTTTTAGATAGATGCTAGCAAATTGTTGCTGAAATTAGTAAAATGGCAGTGTGGTTGATGACAGACAAATCTTATTTGGGGCATATTAAATACATGATAACCTGGATTTAAGTTACAGATTAATCAGCAAACACGTCTCGAATTTATAGCAGCATTTTTTTTAGTCTCACACAAATTATTTTTTCATGATTTATTTACCCAATGCTTTTGATAGTCTTCTAATTATTTTCAATCATTTTAAGAATTAGATACAAATTAGCTCTTCTAAAATGTGCAATTAAATAGATGGATTTTTTCCCTCAATGTCAGAACCCTAAAGAGACCAGTACAAGACCTACTGCATACCTATTGCTGTAAGGATTTTATCGGTGGGGAGGAGAGTAGTGGCTATATATTTGTGTTCTTGTTACTGAACTTGGATTTTTGCTTGAAGCTATGTGTTTTCCCAGATATACCCGGAAAGAATCTTATTTGGACGCCACGTGCTTTGTGTTATTTTTAGGCATCTTCCAAAATGACAGTTCAAACTATGAAATAGGCAATCTAATCAATAGGCCATTTAATCAAGCAAATTGAACTTCTTATAAGTATTCTAACAGTAATTGTAATATGTAGTCCTTGAGAAACATGGCATTTTCCATCTCAGTAGTGCATCACTCACTGCCCAACATGTTCATCTTAGCTGATCTCTGGACTCGCCACACACATTCACGTATCTCAAAGCCAGATGAAGTTTTTCTTCTGTTACTGAGCCCTTGTCTCCATCTGCTTTCTCTTTATGAAAATCAGTTGCATGCACTGAACTCAAGGAATGCGACCAAAAAAATGGGATACCAAACAAATAATCATTTTCTGTAATTAAATGATCTCACGTAATCCAATTACTGCTACTTAATGCAGACAGATTGGTAAAGAAAAAATGAGCACTTTTGAAAATTAAACGTCATCGCTATATATCCATGATGATTTAAATTAGGACTATTCCATTTTGCAGATAAAGTAAGGATGAAGTAAGGACAATTGATTGTCCACTTTAATCCCAAATGGCAGGACCGAACTAGAGAATAAAGATCAGAATATTGAAAAAAGCAGTATGGAATTTGCAAAATGCATTTATTTTGCTCTTTATCATTTGAATTGCACTTCTTTGCTGTAGTTTAGTTTAAATTTCTTATTTCTAGGTTAATACAGCTCATGTGAGCGCCCATGAAAATGGATTTATAAAAGAGAAAAGCATTATCAGTTGGTTTGCACCCCATACCTAGCCACTGTGAACCGTAGCATCAGGCTATAAACGGAATCGGCCTGTGATCCCCCGGTTCATAGGGTTCTGTGACTGTCGCCATGCACGCTGTTCATTTAGGACAGACTCCAGGTTCCTCTTGATGCCACATGTGACTGTAAACTCGGTTTTGTAATCCCTCCTGCTTCTAAGAGAAACCAGGTAAATGAGAGATTGTTTCTTCCAAAGACCCTTTGAAGGATCTGAAAAGACAATCTGCAGACTGGCAAAAAATAGTTGCACATTCCACACACCTGACAAAGAACCAGGATCCAGAATAGACGAAGAATGCTCAAAATCAACAAGAGAAAATACTCAAAATAGGAAGTGGCCCAAGTTTATGAATCTGCGCTTCAGTGAAGAAGGTACAAACCTGGCAGGTTAGCACGAGAAGCCCTCTCCCACATCATTAATCGTGCAGGAAATGCACCTTGAGACCATCATCGTACTGAGACATCACTACCCACTCAGCAGAATGGCAAAAAGATGACACCAAATACTGGTGAGGATATGAGAAACTAGGTCATGCCTACATTGCTGGTGGGAACATAACCCCATGGAAGATTTTGGTGGTTTCTTGCAAAATTAAAGATGCGCGTGCCGGGAGTGGTGGTGCATGCCTGTAATACCAGTACTTGGGAGGCAGAGACCAGAGGATCTGGGTTCGCGGCCAGCCTCAGCTCTCTCTCTCTCTCTCTTTCTCCCTGTCTCTCTCTCTCTCTCTCCCTGTCTCTCTCTCTCTCTCTCTCCTTAGTGAGGCCCTCCGCAACCTCGTGAGACCTGGTTTCAAAATAAAGTATAAAAAATAGGGTCGGGGGTGTAGCGTGGAGGTAGAACGCCCCTGGGTTCAATCCCCGGTACTGCAAAAAAAAAAAGATGCGCATTTTCATACCACCCAGCGATGACACTCCTTGGCACCTATCTGAGAGAAATGAAAATCCATGTTGACAAAAAAAAAAACCTGTATGCAAACATTTAGAGCAGTTTTATTCATAATCACCCCAAACTGGAGCAAGACTGAGTGTCTTTCAATGGGTGACAATAAACCAAAACATGGTACGCCCACACTCTTGGATACAGGCGGCCCAATAAAGGAGCTTTTGGTGCATGAAAAGATTGGGATGGGACTGGACAGAACTGTGCTGAGTGACAGAGCCAGTCACAAAAGTTTACATCGTGCGTGATTCCATTGGTATGACATCCTTGAAATGATAAAGGTATGCAGACATGGAACGGACTAGTGATAGCAAGGTAGAGCAGGACCCTGTCTACAAAGAAGATGCATGAAGGAACCTGTGGGGGAGGGACAGCCTGGGTCTTGCTTGGAATGAAGGAAGAAGAGTCTGCAAATGCAATAGAATTATATACAAACACACACACACACACACACACACACACACACACACACATACATTTGCACACATGCACATACACATGCTCATACACACACAAGAACACATGCACACATAAAATGCAACACATGAACACCTATGCATGCATGCACATATCCAGGTGCACACACAGATATATTAAAATGCACACGCATGAACACATACACATACACACATGCATATACATGCACACACACACACAAATGTGTAAAAACTGTTGGAACCTGAATAAGCTCTGTGGATTGTTACAATGTCAATTTTCAATATTGTTTTATCATTAGGTAAGATGCTATCATTTAGGGAAACTGGGTGAAGGGTACCAAATTTTCTTGCAAATTTTTTGCAACATCCTGTGAATCTGCAATGATTTCAAACACAGTGTTTAAAAAGAGTGTGATGATTATTGAAGATGTTCTGAAGACACAAGCATGTCTGCGTGTTTGGGCCACATCACAGGTGGCAAGTCCTGGGAGCAGGTTGGTCGCCTGTACTCTGGGCAGGTGCTAGTTCACCAGCTCTCACGGGAAGCCTGGCTGAGCTGGCCAGGCAGCACCTTCTCCTGATGGATTTCCCCAAGCAATGAGACAGTAAGGCTTCTTCTTCCCTTCAGCCTAAATCAGCCCAGCCCAGAGCCTCGCTTACATTTTCCATATCACAGAACACACACTGGTTTCCTTAAAATTGCCAGTGAATACTCATCATAGCCATGGTTTGGTCAGACCTTGGCTAATTTTATCTCAACCCATCCGGTAAAATGAGACAAAGTTATCAAGTCTGGGCAAACTGAGTTCTTCCTAGAAAATAGAAGTCTGTTTCAACTTTATAATTCTGTAATTCTATCAGCTCTCCCATGAATAAAGCTTATCTGAACATATTTCCAGTTTCCCCTTTACAACTTTAAAATATATTCTAAATAAATGAAGCTTAAGGGAAGTTTGTTTTTCCACAGGACTGGTTGATCGGTGTTTCTTGATTTTTTAAATCTAGTTCTCTATCTGTCTTTAAAACCTGGCTAATTAATTTATCTTGCTGAATTTCCTTGAGCATAAAGTGAAAAGATTTAATTTAATTGATTAAGAGGCCATAAATGATTAACTATTTAAGTCTTTAGTAATTCTGACTTTACTCCCTAATAAAGATGTGATCCTATAAGATGATTTAATTACCACAATGTGGCGGTTCCGTCCTCTGACAGCTACTGGAATTATTTCCACTACCTCGATACTCAAAGACCAGTAATCCCACAGTCACCCAGAACACCAGGGATTTTCTTATTTAACCATATAGGAAGATTAAGTTATATTATTCTATAAAACTTGATGAAAACATGATATGTAGAGCTTCTGATAAATCAAGTCATGCAAATGCTGAGACCTCCAGTGCTCCTTCAGGTCCATAAATCTCTAGGTTATTTCCCCTTCACTCTCTGAAATAAAAGAATGCAATCTCTAGTCATTTTGCAAAGTGAGTTATTTCCCTTAGTTAATTAATTATGCTCTGTGATTGTGTGCTGAAACCATCTTCAACTTTCTACTGGAGTCACAGTCAATTTAACCATCTATAATCCAATCAGGCTATCTCTTGTTTTATATATTTTAATAAGTTCCTTTGCCCTGGTTGCTTTAAAAGTATGCATGTGTGTATGTATATATATATATATATATATGTATATATGTGTCCAATAGTAAATGGGCCACCTAGCTTTGCTCCCAGTTCCCACAGAGGCTCCTCTTTCCTAATTGTATTTAGACAGCAGTTCTCTTCTTAGCATGATCTTCTATAGCATTTTAGAGGATACCCCAGTTCCTGCTAGGGCAAAGACCTGTTGAGAAGCTGCATAGTTCATTTTCCTGATTTAAGAGCAATAAACACAACCCATCGCATCCATGGCTATAGGAGAGGGACCTTAGCTAAAAACAAGGATCTGCCCCAATTGAAAAGCTCCCTACTATTATGTTTTATGGAGCAAACTAGACAGACACAATTATCCTTCTTGCTTTATTAGACTTTTGTCCAGCTGTGAGAGGTTAGTGTAACTAATATTTCCCCAACTGTGGAAATCCGCCTCAAAGTGATCTGAGGGACTCAGTACTAGGGACCTGGCACAAGTGATCCAGGAATGCAAAATGATAGACCACACTGATGTACCACCGCTCAAATAAATCACCCAGGCTGATAGAATAATGGTGTCCCTTGAAAAATGAATCCTGATGATCAGAAGCACTCCTGGACATTTAACAACAAGCCAAGTCTCTGCCACAATGTCATTATGAAGGAAAATATGATTTCTTTTAGATGGGTGAAGCACAGCAGGTTAATTATTGAAGATTGTTCGCATGAGAATTAATAGCACAACCGTATATCTGATTACTTGGGAAATTACGGCTGATGAAAATGGCAGTCAGAAGTGATTTCCTGAATGAAGTTTCAGAGCGTCAACCGTACACAGCATCATTTACAGCTGATAAGATTAGGGGGCGCAGGATGGCTCCTGTCCCCTGGGTGTCCCGGATGGACCTGGAAGTCTTATTAAGTCAGTCCCTCTGGCACTCCATTTCCTTTTGGCCCTCTACCTCTCATCCCCAGGACCCACTTCCAGCTCTGCAGCTGGGAAGCGCTGGAGAGTGGCAGGCTGTCCTTCCCCGGGAATCTACAAGTGACCTTCCCAAGAACCAGCACACCCATCATCCATTCAATACCAAATGCACTTGCTCAGCAGTGGTATGCGAGGAAATTAGTTTAATATAGAATGTTTTTTAACCAATGAGAGCACAGAATTCAACCTGGCAATAAATCTTTGTCACCAACTGATGGCAGCTGTCAGAAGTGAAAATTCGAAAACCAAGCCACTCAGGTCTCACGGCCCTGAGGTTTCCTTCCTCAAGAAGGTACGATGGAGACTACTGTATTTATGTTTCACTGATGAATTGTTTAGTCATTTGTGAGTCTTTCAGAGAATGCATGTGGTTTTCACAACATGCATGATTTCCTTTTACCAAAAGCCTAGCAAATGTCTACATGAGAGACAGTCCAAGGATCCAGCTCTGGAGAGGCCCAACAAAGAAGATTTGGTGACACGACTTGCAGGTTACCTAATTCAATATTGCTTTTCATCCTGTCTCTATGGATTCCTACATTTTATGGCTCATTTTACGAATACTTTGAAGGATAATAAATTTTCATTTTCTTATTCAATCATCCATGAATGCTGCTGCCTTTATGACAGTACTCATTGTGTGACAAATATTGATATTTATGTAACACACATTTACTGGATTTCTGAAGCACCAGTAGGCCATCCTTTCCTCTTGGGAAGGAAGACTCTTGGATATCTCCATGTTAGCTCCTGGACCTTCCTTGGTGAGCGGCTGCATTTGGACGCATGAATGAAAATGTAAAACAAAGACATCACTAAAGAAAAATGTGCACATCATCTTGTCCTGCCTCCACCATCGCATCGCTGTGCTCCCCGGTGCTCGGATGTACAACTGTGACTCAGCCTCTGCTGTGTTTCTGAACAAGTAGACAGAAACAACTGTAGTCGTGGAGTCTATGTTCTGGCTGGGAGACAAGCAACAAATAAGACTGTGTCTACATGATACACTTCAATGTATATGATGTGCAGGTTAAGAGACAAACAGCAGGTGGCAAGAGACTGATGTCATGGACAGGTGAACAGTGTGACATTCATGTTGGGTATCCAGGGGGAAGGGACATCAGGACAATGTTAAAAGGAAGGGAGGGCATGACTCCTTTGGGGAGATGGTTTCAGGCTGAGGAGAGAAGCAAGCAGAGACTGTAGGTGGGAGGACATCCTATTCCCTTGGGAACAGCTCAGACGCTGACGGCCAGAACAAGGGCAGCAGGAGGGAGATCGGGAGGTCGGTGGATATGTGAGGGGTGTGGGACCATTTGTCTGTGACTGGGAGCCTTTGTGGGGTTGGAACAGAAGAACCATGAGTTTCCACTGTTAATTGTACCCAGATCCCTCTGGCTATAGGGTGGAGACAGTCTGCAGAGAAGGGGACAGAGCAGAGAAAGGAGACAGGAGTCTGAAGAGATAGTACAGGTGAGGGATGGTGGTGATTTGGAGTCAAGAGAAGTGGGCGGCTTTGACAAGGTGGGAGGGAGCAGGGCTTATGGTATGCTGGAAGGAGCAAGGTTTAAGGTGTGCTGGAGGGAGCAGGGCTTATGGGGTGCTGGAGGGAGCAGGGCTTATGGGGTGCTGGAGGGAGGTCTGGGCACTGAGAAGCAGCATCAGTTGACCTTTCTCCAAGACCAGCCAGAGTGCTGGAGGGGCTCACTAGACATCAGTGTAAGAACCTTGTGTGGGCAGCAGGTGTGGAGGCTGGAGGCCAGGCATGAAGCCCAGGGTAATGACCTTAATCTGCCCCGCTCCACCCTGGGACTGGATCGCATCAGAAGGACTGTCCAAAAGATGAAAGTGTTTGGGATGGCTTGCTTTTTAAATCTCTCATTGTAACCTTATTGGTGGACATTCATGGTTTTGTTTGTTCTTTCTCTTAGCTTCCACAGATCCCTGTTTACAAGGAGAGAGTGGATGTGAGAGCCTCTCCCTGGTGGGACCCACTGTGGAGGCTCTGTGGGCTGAGCATACACACAGCCATGAGTACAGGAAACAACGGAAGACAGACATTGAACCTAGGTTGTTTTTTTTAATATTGGAATTTAAGTAAAAAGAGAATATTACCCACTAGTCTATGTTACTTGTTAATTATTCCAAACATAAAAAAACTAAAATTATGAAATCAATACAGTGGAAGATGGATAAATGTAGCATGACCAAGGATGGATGGGGAAAATCTTCCTCGTGGTGCATTTTATTAGAAAATGGACTAGCCAGTCAGGCCATGCTAAGATGACGACTCGACCATTCTATACTTGTGTTTGCATCTTTAAGTGTATAAAGTAGTTGCGACTCCACTTGGCAGCCAGCTCCTAAGACAGAGGTACAGGTTTTAAAATTTGTCCTTCCAAATAATTATGTCCGAGCCAAAGGAAGAGCCAGAGGCCAATGGAGCCACTGAGTGCTATTATAAAAGACAATATGTGATCAATTGCTTCTCATTAATAGGACAGTCCGTATGGAAACTTGGAATGAATCTTATTATGCTTCAGGTATTTTTTCAAGGTAGAAAAAAAATTGATTGCCCACAGAAACAAAGGGCAGAGAAATAAACTGCGAGCGGTTGAACGTAGCAGAATTCTAAGGACATTTATTTCATGATGTGCGGTGGTTGTTTTTCCCAAGGGCTTACAAGACAACTCATTCTATTGCTAAATTTTCCCACATATTAAATGCAGTTTTACTCTAAATAATGACTCCAAGCCAACCATCCTATCCTGCTCGGCGCAAACAGTGGTGACCAAATGCTCAGCCCACAGCCGGTGTGGTCCCTTCCTCTGAGTTAGTTGCATACTGAGTGTGCAAAGTCATTTGTCTCTAACTTTACATGGGGGGAAATGTCTAGTTCAAAAGTAATAGCCAAGGTGCTTGCTCATCTCCCCTATGTATTTTTTCATTTACAAGTTAGACGGACTCAGCAGGGCACCTGGCTGTCCCCACAGGGATGGCTGCCTAGGAGACAGGAGGAAGAGGGCAGAAGAAGCCACACCCACCATTGCCCATCACCAGCGTCTGTGAAGAAGGCCAGCAGCCCCTCCCATCTGTGGCTGTGGTGGCCCCTGTTGCTCATGCCAGGTGTCAGTAACGAAGTGCTGCATGGACACATCCAAGGTGGCAGGGACTTACTCCAGGCGAGGACGGTGACCTGTACCCCACTGTCACCTCTACCCTCTGTGAGGAGTCTCATCGACACACCAGGAAAAACGCACCAATGCCCGTGGGATGAGAAATGCTAAGAGAGAAAATGAGCGATGTGTGTGCTGGGATTGAATCTCCAGGAGGTGAGGGGCTGTGGACTCGAGGTCAGGCTAGTGCAGAAATGCCAGAGACTAAAGTTTGCTGAATGGCACACCAAGAGTAAGGCCCCTGCTAAATGCAGATGCATTTCATTATCTGTGGATCGACGACTAAATAATGTCAACAACAGAAATCTATCCAGCAAGAGTCAATATATAAGGGAAGAATGGAAATCACTAGTGGGGCCAAGTGATGTACACCTGTAACCCCAGTACTTGAGAGGCTGACACACGAGGATGGCAGCTTTGAGGCCAACTTCAGCAACTTAGTGAGACTCTCAGCAACTAACAGAGACCTTGTTTCTTTTTTTTCTTCCTTCCTGTTCTCCCTTTTTTCTGGAACTGGAGATTGAACCCAGGTGCATTCTACCTCTGAGCTACATCCCAGACCTATTTTTTTTTTTGAAATAGGATTTTGATAAGTTAGTAAGGGTCTCACTAAGTTGTTGAGGCTGGCCTCAAACCTGCAATCCTGTCTCAACCTCCCAAGTACTGGGATGATAGGCATGTGCCACCATGCCCAGCTTCAAGGCCTTGATCCAACAATAAAAAAATAAATAAAAAGAGAACCAGGGGTGCAGTTCAGAGGTTAAATGCTCCTAGGTTCAATCCCCAGTACCAAAATAAACAAACAACAAAAAAGAATATAAATTACTTTCTCTGCAGTGTCATGCAGATGGAATCCATGAGCGTCTGAAGGGAGATGGGGCACACAGAAGCTCACAACTGAGGCTCACACCTGCAGGAATGTGTCCTGAAGGGGCCTGCTCCCAGGATGAGCCTGGGGACAGGAAACAGAGAGTCAACTGCTGGATCTACCTCCTCCTCTGCAGAGCGAGGTCCCAGGCCTTTATCCTCTAGGTTGACTTACTACTGACATCTTTCCTTCTTTCTACCCATGTATGGTAAAGCTCCTAGTGGGCATGGTTACAGAATGGCCATTCCACACCCCAGATCAGAACAGGCAATTGACAAACACCTCGATTTGTCCGCATAACAGCCCCATAAAAAATTATTACTGCTTTTACTAAGGATGAAACTTGGATGTGAACCAGAACCTTTTACACCTGCTGCATCCTGGTTTCTCAGTTTCAAATCTTACATTGTGTTTGTTTCTGAAGACCTCGTCTTGGTTTTCTCATCCCACTAGCACGGACCCAACATATTCCATTGACCACACAGCTGGTGTTGGAAGGCTAGCCAGTTCTTCAACGATTCATTCTAATGTCCGACAAAAACAGCTTAATACTCTTTGGAGATGGGACAGAACACTTTCTAATACCACACAAATAATTTATGCATTTGCCAATTCGTGTCCAGATAAGGACAGAAGAGATAGTCTCATAAATAAACTCTGCCCAAATGTCACACCAACAGATAATCTGGAGAGCCAATTGACCTGGTGTCAGAGCGGGTATTGATTTGATATGAGGCCATTGCCTGATATGTGGGTCTACGCTGAACTTTAGATCAATCCTGCGGGGCTTTCAATCCTATAAATGATTTTCAAGCTTATTGTGAACACTGTGTCTCCCACTCTGTAGAACATCCTGAGTTTCTGGCTGACAATAACAAATTATCAAAACTTGACTTAGGTAAACAAACTCCTTTCGTCCTGTTCCCCAACTGCATCTGCCTTTTTTGAGTCCAGTGTCCTTTGGAGGGCATAACTATCAAGCAGAAAAAGCAACAAAAACATTTATAGATTAAATTTTGGGGGGGAGGGGGTCTCTCGGGACCAGAGCTGCTATCAGAGCAAGGCTGAGGTCCAGCACGTGTCTAAGCCTATCCCAGGGTCAGGGTCCCCCTACGTCCCCCAAGTGCTGCAGGTCAGGACCCCTGCACGGGCAGTGGACTGCTGGGGCACAGGCAGTCAGGAGGAAGGGGAAACTGAGGAAGCAGAAGTCGGTGAATCTACAATGTAATTCTCACATTTTGTGAGTTTTAGTAGAATATTCGCCAAAGGTAAAACCACCTGTAGAAGCTGATTGGCATGTCTGTGTAATGGAATTGGCTGACCTGAGGGGGTGCAGGCACCCATCCCATGCCAGCACTTCTGCCAGCGCTGGGCAGGGAGAGAATGAAACATAGATCCACAGTACCAGGACAGGGGTGCCCAGGGAGAGGGCAGTGGGCATGCCACAAGCAGAGGTCTCCGTGAATGGAGAAGGTGACCCAACTGGACGCCATCCTAGAAGGAGTCCAGTGTGTGCAAAGGTCCACAGGAAAGCTGACCACTGGGCACCATGTGTAGCCCAAGATTTCCATCCAGTGGGACAATAAGCCCATGGGGAAGCCAGGACCAAAGACATCACACCCCAGAGTTGAGAGGTCAGCACTGGGCAGGAACTCAGAGAACAGCGGAGCGGGGAGGTCACAACAGGCGGCGGAGGACGGGGCTCCCAACTGGACGCACAGAGAACACTGTGGCTGAGGAGCAGGGAGGTGGGAGGTGGTTCTTACAGGACCCATGGTGTGGGGGGTGGAGGAGACACCAGAGAATCAGGGGGCCCATGGACCCAGGGCCCCCATTCTTGCTGGGCATGTACGAATGTCCTTGGTAAGGCATGATCTTCAGATCTCGTTGTAGATATTCAGATCTACAGATCTTCAGATGTAGAAACTGCCCCAAGGCTCTGTTCCCCTCCAGACAGTGGGTGGACAAGAACATTTCAATAGGAAAACAGCAAGACCAACTTCCACTTCCCAGGGATCTGTCTAGTGTGTGTGCGCAGGGTGGGCTGTACTAAGGATGGAGAGAGCCCGAGACACCTGGCAGCGTGAAGTCAGGCAAGAGAGAATCCGGAAGACCCAGGGTCACAGTGGGGCTGCTGAGGGCAGGGAGGGGAGACAGGTTTGGGGACATTTAGGAAACAGTAGGATGTTCCTCCCAGCAAGGTCAAGTTACCATATGTACTTTCTCCTAGGAAAATCTCTGAAGGTAGGAAAGTGGGAGGAGATGGGGTACAAAAATATTTATAGAATCACTTCCGAACCATTCCATTCTTTCTTCCCTTGCTCCCACTAATGAATGCATCACAGAGAGAGAAAGCAGACTTACAGACAGAGTTCTTATGGTTGCTGTCCTTGCTGGGTAGCATCTTGACTCCTCTCGACTTCAGTTCAATTGCCTTTTTCACTAGAAGAAAGAAAACACACATTCATGAGCAGGTGCGACCTGGAGATGAGAAGACAATCCTCACCCTCACCCCGCTTCCAGACATGACGCTCTTTCCTGGCCCCTGAACAATGGGATGTGCTCTAAGAGGTCGACGCGGAAGAGCAGATGGAGTAAAAGAGCCAGCAAATAATTAAGGCCAGGCTACGACGCAGTGCAATCACATCTCACGACAGCGGTGTTGGGAGCTAGAAATGACAGGGGCTGCGGTTTACCACACACACCCAAACCCAGCTACTGCGAGGAAAGGCAAGTTCTACAAATCATGTCCATTTTCACAGAAGTGGTCAGACACCTTGCTCTCGCAGTGTCTGTATAATGACTGCAGAGATATCTAAATTTGATCTTTTCTTTTTTTTTATTTTGGTACTGGAGATTGAACACAGGGGCATTCAACCTCTGAGATACACCCCCAGTACTTTTAACTTTTTATTTTGAAATAAATAGACTCTTACTAGGTTCCTGAGAGTCTCACTAAGTTGCCAAGGCCGGCCTTAAACCTGTGACCCTCCTGTCTCAGCCTCCCAAGTACTAGGATTAGAGGCGCATGCCATCATGCCTGACAAATTTGCTGTATTCAAAAATTGTATTCATTCATAAAAATGGAAGTTGCAGATATATTTATTTATATATTCTCTCTATTACTTAAAGTTTAGCAGGCTTGTGTTGATGAGCAGGTAATGTGGGAACACCATACTCTAAGTGCTACAGATAAAACATGAAATGCCACCGGCCCTTCCAGAGGCCTCCAGTCCACAGGTGATGCAGAGGGCACACAGGACCCTGTGTGCAGAGTCCAGGTTTCATAAGCATCTAAATGTTCTAGGTTTTTCACAAAGCAAAACTAGATGTGTGAAGAAGAGCAGAGGAGGAAGGGCTTGCTTTGAAGAAGTAAAAATGAAAATATACCAGCATCATTCTCGGTACTTCATATGGGTGGGGGGAGGCGGAGGGACACTAAGAGCTGTGTGCATGTATATTAACATCAAATAGACATTCACTGTGATGTAAGACTCCAGTGCACCAATAAAAGCACGTTAAAAAAAAAGAAAGTGAGGGAGGAGAGCTGGGGTGGGCGCTGTGATGTATGTACCCTTCCCTCCTCCTCTTCCTCTCCCCTCTGGGGCTCCCTGCATCTTCACCGCCTTTCTAGTCAGATTCCTCTATGAGTCTAGGCTTTGGTTGGTTGCTTTGTTTTTGCAAGGAGGTCTGGTGGTCAAGGCAGTTTTACTACTGTCTGTGCATTGCTCAAATTGTTCCAGAGCTTCAGTGCTGTCAAGTATCCCAGCCAAAGAAAGTGGGGAGTGGAACTGGAGACTAGGTGGGCTCCTGCCCCAGCCCACAACCCTGCAGGCCTCTCCCTTCCCCTCTGTGTGCAGGGCCCAGCAGAGGCTTTGAAAGCCCGCTCTGGGAAAGCCCATGGCTCAGCCTCCTCCCGCCTAGCTGCCCAGAGGAATGGGAGCTTCTAGATCCTAAATCCAGACTCTGGACACATTTGGAAAGGAAATACTGTTTGTAAGAATGATCAGATGAAATTCATGGATCACACCCCTATAAGTCTGACCAAGCTGGTGCAAAATCATCTGCTAGCCCCTGAAGTTGGAGGGAAAGGGTAGACTATTGACACTTTTAATTTTCCTTTTCTTTCTGAACAGAATGGAAGCTGATTGTTTGCTATTTCCCCTGTCATAAAAAGCAAAAATTTTTTTTTGGCAAGGTGAATTTTACTTTTTGTAAAAAGGGATCCTGCTGCCAGTGAAGTCAGGCGTGCAGGAACAACATGGTGGAAAACTGCTGGGTATTTTATTTCCAGCCCGGGGCTTCTGTGCTGTGGTCGTATTGGTGGGATCGTGGTCTCACAATCTTTAAGCCATTGACTGAGGGGGATGTGGGGGGAGGGATTGGCACTCACAATTTCCAGGAAATGCTATCTTTATAAAAAATTCAAGTACACACAAGGTTACACAATGGCGGTTCTACAAAATGGAGCCTAAGCCAAACTATGTCTTGATAGAAAAGATCTAATTATACCCTCACAATCCCCCTTCTTTTTTTATACACTCCTACACTTTTCTTCAAATTCTGTTAGCATAGGATAACTTTTGCTCTCAAAAGTGTCATCAACTCCAGCATCCTCAGCTAATTCATCTAGAGCTAAGAACAAGATTTTAAATTCGAAGAAGGAAGCAAGTCCCTCACAGTGATGTTGATGGCTCTTTTCTGTGTTTGGGGCTCCATTGAGGAAAGTCTCCTCAAAAGAGGGCATTCACAGAAAGGTGCTTCCGAAGAGAAAGGGCTGGAGCTGAGGGGCTCAGCTCAGTGGTACAGTGCTCACATAGTGTGCACAAGACCCTGGGTTCAATCCCCAGTACTACACAAGGGAAACAAAAAAGACACTAACTTTAGCTGGACATGGTGGCGAATGCCTATAATCCCAGTACTTAGGAGGCTACGACAGGTGGATTGCAGATTCCAAGGCCAGCCTTAGTAACTTAGTGATACCCTGTTTAAAAATCAAAAGGGCTGGCTGTGTAGCTCAGAGGTTAAATATCCCTGGGTTCAATCCCCTATACCAGGAAAAAAAAATGAAGGTTACTGACATTGGGGAAGATTTGGGAGTAGCCCAGACAAAGCTGTCATGGGTGAGGAGGAAAAGGGAGACAGGGGCATTTGAGATGTGGCAGAGGGACATCCAGATGCTGGGAACTGGAATTAAGGCCGTGCACACGAGGCAGCGCCATGTTCCAGGGAGCCCTCCACTGAGGGAGCCTCAGGGTAGCAGGGGTGGATCCTCAGATTACTGTTGGAGAAGATGTTGAGCTGTTTTCCAAAACGTTCCTTGTCATGTTTGCCCCTTGTTTGGAAGATCCCATGGGGCCCATAGAGTGTGGGGCTTCTGCTTACTTCCTTCTTGACATAAGGAGAAGACCCTGGTTGTGGATCTAGAACCTCATCCCTGTCCATCCCGTCATGCAGCCTACCAGATCTATCTTCCTAGCTCAGAAGCGAGGAAGTTAAACTAATATGGGACACAGCTCCCATAGCCCCCAGCTCAGAGCCATTGCTGGACCCCAGGTTCCTGCTCTGGAAGCAATGGTGGATGACATGAAAAGGGCCACTCGGATCCCCTTGTCAGGAAGTGCTGGCCAGTGGGTAGCTGGCCACCCCCAGTGATGCTCAGTCACTTCACCTAGTGCCATGTTGTCTAAGATGATGCAGCCAAGGACGAGGCAGGGCGAGAATAAAGAAGTCCAGACAGAGAGGCCACCTGACAGTGACTTCAGTCCCAAGCACCTAGTGGGTCACTGAGGTTTTGTCAGATCTCCATTGTAGCCCTGCTTCCACCTCTGCCCACACCTGCTTCCCACCACCTCCCTCTGCAAGTGTGGACCTCAAAGAAGATTCAGGAGGTATGTCCCACTCAATATGGTCCACTCATGATTACTTGCAGAGAACCCAACCACAGGGGCCCACTGTCCTTGTCCTCCCGGGGACTTTCATCTGTGTTTTGTCTCTTGAAAAAACACAGATGTTATGATGATAAACAATAGAGAAATTGATGCCAAGGGTCCGCTCTCCTGGCAACACATCTGATGGTTGCCCTCTTGGATCACTCCTGTAAGATCTCCCCAGAATAAGGTTTTAATTTAAAATGACACATGCCTTGATATGTCTCCCACCATCTCCAAGTTCTTGTGCTGAAATAACTTTATCTTGAAGTTACTCAGGAGAGAGGAGGTGATTGAACAATAAACAATGAACAGGGGGATCAATGGGAGATAATACAGAACATAAAACTCAAAGCAAATGTCACCCAGTGTAAACATCTAAAACAAACTGGATTCACTCAGAAGCTAGAAAGAAAGATAGGGTAGCCCACCAGGTGCCATAAGGGTATCTGAATATTCAGGACCTATCCAAGATCCAGATGAGCTAATAAATTTTGTAGCTTTGCAAATAAGTGTTTAAATTCTGTGAAGCTAAATTTCTACCAGGGATATTTAATTTATTTGTTTATCAATAAGATGGCATTATTCTTCTATAGACCCTCTGCTCCACCAAGCACTGATTTGTTCCATGCTACTGTGTCCTCTTGTTGGACAGCACTGGTTCTTGGCAATGTGGAAAAGAAAAAGAAGCTGATGTGCTCATGTCCTCAGTCGACCAGTTGTCTGAAACATTCCTCTCCTCATCTCCCTTAGAGACTCCTCTTTAGCTCCATCCAGAGCCAGCCTCCTCTTCCTTCTCCTCCTCTCCCTCTTCCTTCTCCTTTGCTTTCTTCTCCCTCCATTTCCCTTTAGGGCCAGGCAGAAGAAAAAAAATAACAAAGAAAAAGATTTGCGCTTACAAAGAAAAAGTAGCAAGAGAGCAAAGCAGACAGAGCCTGAAGCTGTGGGATGCAGGGGAAAGATAGGTCACCGGAGGAGCCATCCTTCAACAGCCCGCGCTTGGCCATGGAGAAAGGCATTTACCCTGTGCGTTCTCAAATCCTAGAATGAGCAAAGGCCTCTGGGTTGATAGACATGCTAATTCTCTTGTTTAATCTGTGGTGGTGTGTGCCACCGCATCCAGCTAACTTTTCATAATTTACAATTTTTCAAATTTGGAATTTGCTTAATCAAGTCTATAACATTTAACTTTAAGGTACCTTTTAAAAAAGTTGTATGTTAGTTGCAGAAACTTTGGTTAAATGTCTACTAATATCAATGTTACTATAACAAAAGACACACGCTGAGTCACACAGCACTGATTTTACTTATAAGATGCTTTTTTCTTTATAAGATGCTTTTTATCAAAGATTGTAGTAGACATGGGCATTGCCGAAAATTTGGGAAAACTTAAAAGTTACCAAGAAGGAATAAAAATACCTGAAGAAACCCATTACCCAGATACAATCAGCGTTGTAATTTTATATATTTGTTTTCAAGCCTACGTGCATCATGTATATAATTTAACAGAGATATTGAGGTATGTTCAATGGTTTTTACAGAATAAAACCATAAATAATGTTTATTCTGCTTTTATTCTTTGAGCATTTTTCTTTAAAAAATTATTATGGATCAGATTTAATATATTTGCTATGACACATTAGCTTTGTTCTCACTTCTTGAACACGTAGGTAACAGGGAACATGAGTTGACTACACGATCAAACCGCGGTCAGTGTCTCAAAATGAATTGCTAAGATGAGAGATCTGCAGCTAAGGCCATCACTCTGTAGCACTAAATGGATTTCTAGAAAAGCTGTGTCAGCTCACTTCCCAGCGGCGCACGGGAGCGTCTTCACTAAAGCACCTTTGCCAACGCGAGACTCAGTATATAAAAGAAAATGCTTACCAGTTGGGAGTTGAAAAGTGCCACCTCATTTCCATTTGCATTTAAAATAATTAATGTGCTTATTGGCTTATTCTTCCAGGTAAATCTTGCTATTATTGTCTCACAGCACACACATTATTTTATGGGGAGTTTAACAGTTACTACAGTAAATCTTTTTTAAGGTCTGGAAATAATTGCTGTCTTTTTTACTAGGTTATTTTGACTGTAGTTCTCTTGTAAGTTTGCAACTCTGCAGGTATCCCTATAGTTTTTATTAGATGGTTTGATGCCCTTGAGCAAAGACCTTGGAGAAAAACTGACAACCAAGTTATAGGATCTAAATTATCAAATTTCAGTGTTATCTTCAATCAGCTAGTGTCCTTTCCTCTGTTGGGGATTCGTCCTCTTGAAGCTTAGTGTTCTATGGGACATTTTCACCTGAATAGTTAGTGGTATTTATCCATAACACTTGACAATTTCAGCGGTTTTATTATTGATATGCCTTGGTGATTGGCCAACAGAATCTTTTAGCTTAAGGTCACTTAATAGACTGCTAAATTCATATAAAAACATGCACATGCATGAGATATACATGCACACATTACCACATGAATATTCCTGCAAGGTAGTTTGAAGGGTTAGAGTGGGGATCCTCACAAAACTCTGCTCCTCCACTTAGACTCTTTACCAATTTAAAGGGTAATCACAGGAAGGAAATAAACGTCATCCATCCCTTATGAACTTAAGTGAGAGACTCTGTTTAAAGAATGTATTTCTCTGAGACGTAAGTTCTCAGACATAAGAATATTCAGGGTTTATCTTGGAACCTGGTGAGATTAGAAGATTATTCTACTTAGCTCTGTGGTGATTTACTGGTTTACACTACAGATGTTGTTCCAGACCCTTTACCTCAAACAGAGATAGGATGGAAGGAACCATGAGAATAGAAGGGAAAGGGGGACACCAAAGGTGTGAGGGGGTGCCCCTTAGAATGTTCTGGTGCTTGTAAACAGTTACCTCCCACAAGCCAGGTCTTCCAGTAAAAATTCTGTTCCTTCTTAATGCGCTTGTGTTATATCTCACTGCATGAAAGGTTTTCTATCATAATGTCTCAAATTTCCCCACTGGGTAGCTCAGAGCCATAGTATCTGGCCAGGTGAGCAGTGGTTTTATGGAGGTGCTGGGTTACGCAGAGGCCAGGGTCCTGGGAGCCCAGATCTGAGCTCCAGGCTTATTTCTGAAGTGCCCTGCGATCCTGAGCCACTACCCTCAGGATGTTTTTCTCTCCCTTTCCCTCCCTCTCCTGAAAGAAAGGGCTTGGCTGGGTGTGGTGGTACAGACCAGAGATAACCTCAGCTAGTTAAGAGGCTGAGGTGAGAAGATCAGGATCACAAGTTCAAAGTCAGCCTGGAGGTTTTAGCAAGACCCTGTCTCAAAACAGAAAAGAAATAGGGCAGGGGCTGTACTTCAGTGCCACAGTACTTACCTAGCATGTCCAAGACCCTGGGTTCAATCCCCAGTACCATAAATAACAGAATAAAAAAGAAGGAAGGAAGGAAGGAAGGAAGGAAGGAAGGAAGGAAGGAAGGACAAAAGAAAGAAAGAAAGAAAGAAAGAAAGAAAGAAAGAAAGAAAGAGAGAAAGAAAGGTCTTGAATTCTACAACATTGCGTTCTGTTTTCTCATTCTTGTTCTAAGTGGTTAGTGCCGAATAGAGGAAATTGTGGGCTGTTTAATTCAGAGTATGGGTCTGACCTTTCCCCTGACCTTTAGAGTTATGCTCTGCATAACAATGTTTGGGTCAGTGATGGACCACATATAGGATGGTGGTTCCATAAGACTGTAACAGAGCTCAGAAGAGTCCTAGCACCTAGAGGCACCAAGCTGCCATGGTGTCCTGGCCCTGTGCAGGTCTCACATGACATGCTGATGCTGGTGCAGACAAGCCTCCTGTGCTATCTGCTGTACACAATGTATGCAGCACTTAAGTGCAGTACACCATATTGATAATAAACAACTGCGGTGCTGGCTTATATATTAAATTATACTTTCATTGTTATTTTGGAATGTACCACTACTTGTAAAAAGAAATTTGCTGTGACATGGCATGTTACATGACACTGAATGTGGCCTCATGCACGACATGTGTAAGGTGTCTCTGATTGTTATGGTTAGATATAGAATGTCCCTTGAAGAGTTCATGTATTAATGTTTAGAGTTGCTGTAATCTAGTTCATCAGTAGATAAATCCATTGTAATGGATTTACTGGGTGGTAACCTAGGCAAGTAGAGTAAAGAATGTGGGTCCCTGGGAATGTGGCCTTGGGGATTATGCTTTTGTCTTTGAATTCACTTGCTGGTTTGCTCTCTCTTCCTTCTGGCCTTCATGATGTAAGAGCAGAGCAATTGCTCTCCCTCTCTCTGCTTCCCACCGCTATTCCCTGAGATCCACAGACCCTGGCCTCACATGGACTGAACTCGACATCTCCAAAAAACTGTGAGCAAAGAAATCTTCCATCTTCTAAGTAATGTGATCAGTTGTTTTGGGTCACAGCAGGGAGGATGGTGACTAAGACACTGATTTCACAGAGAGGCCAGGTGGAGTGACCGACCTGCACCATCTTAATCAGACTCGCTGATGGCCACATGCGGATGACATCACATAAGGAGACATTGATCAGAAGATTTCCATGTCTTTAAGTGATGCATGACTGTATTAAAAGGTGGACTTTGGGAAACTACAGTAACTCCTCCTGCAATGTAAAAATAATAGCACATCTCTTGCCAGACATTGTAATAAATTAACAAGACAAGACGCTTCATGCACATTAGAAAGCGCCACCAGATATGCTTGGGCAGCTCCAGGCATCCTTCACCCAAGGCTCACATGGCCTCCTGCCGGGCTTGTGCTGTGCACTAAGAGTATATCGACTGGTCTCCTGCTGCCCTTTGCCTCGGCATTTGCAGTCTATGCTCATCTGACCCTTGCATCTTTTTTTTTTTTTTTTTTTTTTTTTTTTTTTTTTTG
>PVJS01019030.1:0-34183 GCA_004027185.1 Glis glis | reverse complement strand
GGAGAGAGAGAGAGAGAGAGAGAGAGAGAGAGAGAGAGACAGGGAGAGAGAGAGAGAGAGAGAGAGAGAGAGCGAGAGAGCTGAGGCTGGCCGTGAACCAGGATCCTCCGGTCCCTGCCTCCCAAAGTACTGGGATTACAAGCGTGCACCACCACGCCTGGCTCAAAACTAAGTTTTGATGACAGATATTTGCTGCTTAGCACTTTTGTGTCCTTATTGAACACAGTAAGGGAAAAAGGATTTAGATAAAACAGAACAAACCAAGATTAGTTATTGTCCCAGGAAAGAGTGGAGAAGAGAGAGGATTAATGCTGATCTTTCTTGGAGATGGGCAGATGGAAGCAAAAATGAAAAAAAAAAACCTTTTTGCCTGAAATTGCATAGGAGTTAAAAAAAATGAAGCTGGGCACACACCCTTAATCCCATAATCTGACTTTTATACCCAGCCTTGGGAGGCTGAGTCAGGAGGATCTCAAGTTTGAGGCTAGCGTGTGATAACTTAGTGAGACCATGTTTCAAAATATAAAATGGCTGGAGGTGTAACTTAGTAGCAAAATGCCCCTGAATCCAACCCCCAGCACCATACACACATGTGTGCATCACACACACACACACACACACACACACACAGAATGCAAAATGAATGAGCAAGAATATATTGGTCAGGATTCTCAGAGAAGCAGAACCAACAGGAGAGAGACAGAGAGAGAGAGAGAGAGAGAGAGATTGATTATGAAAATTGGCTCACATGATTATTGAAGCCAACAATCTGCCATCTACAAGCTGGAAAACCAGGAAGAGCCTGTGGTGTGGTTCAGTCTTGACTCCAAAGGCCTGAGAACAGAAAGGTAAGGATGGTGGTGGTATCGCTATCTGAGTCCAAAGGCCCAAGAACCAGGTGCTCTATGTTGGAGGGCAGGAGAAGATAGGTATCCCAGCTCAAGGAGAGAGAGAGAGAGAGAGAGAGAGAGAGAGGTATTGAGAGAGAGATTGAGAGAGAGAGAGAGAATTCACCCTTTCTCTGCCTTTTTGTTCTCTTCAGACCCTGAATTGATTAGATGGTGCCTGCCTGCATTGGTAAGGGCAGATCTTAATCTACCCATCAAATGCTAATCTATTCCTAAAATATCCTCATAGACACACCCAGAAATAATGTTTTAGGAGCTATCTGGTCATTCCTTATCTCAGTCAAGTTGGCACATAAAATTAACAATAATAAAGAGAAATTTCTGGCTGGGCATGGTGGCACACACCTGTAATCCCAGTATTTGGGAGGCTGAGACAGGAGGATCACAGATTGGAGGATAGCCTCAGCAACCTTCAGCAATTTCGAGAGACACTGTTTCAAAATGAAAAACAAAATTGGGTTGGTGATGTGACTTGGAGGTAGAACACCCCTGGATTCAATGCCCAGTACCACCAGAAAAAAAAAAAAAAGAAAGAGAAATATCTGTTTGATAATCATCCTACAGTTGACTATCACTGTGTTGGGGGAATGAAATATATGAACTGAGAGTACCAAAGTGTTATAGTTGCTGCTTTTGTTGTTATTCATCAAACATTATTTCTGAGGGACTTCCTTGAACTCTCAGAAACAGTCTTTGGGAAAATGGGTTTGTATGGGGAGCTTTGAATTGATCAGTGCATGTAGGTAATTGTGAGCAGTGATTACAGCAGATTTAGTACTCCTGCTTAAGGAAACTTTTGGAACAAACAAATCCCATTATGAAGCCGAGGGAAACAGTCTCGTGTGAAAAGATGGATTTGATTCCTGTTCTACCAACCTCCATACATGTGACTATGGTCAAGTAATATATCTATCTGAGCCTCAGTTTTCCCATATGTAGGAATCAAAGGGTGGTATTTGGTAAAGTATTATTATTTTACCAAGTTATTATTGTTCTTGTTTAATAGAAAAATACAATTTATAAACTGCCAATTCTCTTGATCCTGATTAAGTGGACTGGACATGTATATGTTCTCAATCTTGTATATTGTCACCAATATACAATACCAGTATATTATACCAGCATAATGTCACCAATAGAAACTGTCATAATCCACATCAGAAAGGGACACAAAATTGAGGCATCTCAGTTGACATGAACTGCTTTCAGGATTTTAATGAATATTTTACTATTTTAAGATTTCACTCTCAGTCTGAATATAACCAGATGGTCAGTGATAAAATTCAAATCCCAAGACTTCTCAGTATCTCTACACCCCAGCCTTTTCACTTCCATTACCAGCTATGCTGTAAGTTTGAATTAAGAGTTTTGCTTCTTTTAGGGAAGGCTGTTTTGCTTTCATTTTTAATTATAACCCTACATCCGGAAGTTTCTAGTATACTTTTTTGGAGAGCAATTTTTATGATTAACAAGTTAAAAAATCTTTTTCCTTCAAGATCTGAACATGAACAGATGGTGCTTTTCAGTGTCTTTTTAAAGGTGCTCTGTCTTACATAGCAGAACCTAAACTATGAATTTAACATAGTGTAGCTGAAAATATATGGAAAGAGAAAAGTGGCTGTATAGTTTTGAGTCTACATCAACACTTCTACCTTACTGGAGATTCATTCCCCCAGACTTAGTAGCATTCTTGGGATGTTTGATGTTTGTAGAATCTGAATGAGAATCTGAGCTCTTATACTACTTGAGGTCACCTAAAGATGAACAGAGTTAAAAAATAGCTTTAATTTCATATAACCTATATTTTAAAATAAGTATCCCTAAGTTATGCATTAACATGTTTAGCATTGTACATTGGGAATTGGACAGTGTTTGACAAGGTTTTATATGAAGATTAATGGCAATAAATACATTCTGTCAAACATTCTTTATTATCCTTCCCTGACCACTCTGTTTTCTGTCTCTATAAGTTGGTGGTTCTCAACCAAGTGAACTGATTAATTAAGGTTATGACAAACACTTGGCAAATGAAGTGGCTTGCCGGGCGTGGTGGCGCACGCTTGTAATCCCAGTACTTTGGGAGGCAGAGACCAGAGGATCCAGGTTCGCGGCCAGCCTCAGCTCTCTCTCTCTCTCTCCCTCTCTCTCTCTCTCTCTCTCTCTACCTGGTGAGGCCCTCCGCAACTTCGTGAGACCCGGTTTCAAAAATAAAGTATAAAAAAATAGGGCCGGGGGTGTAGCGTGGAGGTAGAACGCCCCTGTGTTCAATCCTCGGTACCGCAAAAAAAAAAAAAAAAAAAATGAAGTGGCTTGTCTTCTTCTCTGTTATGTTGTTTTTCTATGCATTCACATGTTATATAAAGAATATACAAATATAAATGACATCATGAGTTATGAATGTGGTTCACTCGAATCATTTTTGACAGTGGTACCAAGAGATTTGTGTGTGTGTGTGTGTGTATGTGTGTGTGTGTGTTACTGGGGATTGAACCCAGGGACATTCTACTTTGGAGCCTATACCCAGCCCTTTTTTTAAATTTCTATTTTGAAAAAGGGTCTTGCTAGGCTGCTAAGAGTCAAGCTATGTTGCTGAGGCTGGTCTTGAACCTGTGATCCAATCCTTCTGTCTCAGCCTCCCAAGTTCTGGGATCACAAGCATGTACCACCACACCCACTACCAAGAGATACTTGAGGGCAAGCTCAGTTATTGTCCTGTGGGATTCCCAAGGCAGGCATAGGCTCTAGCACAGTTTCCTTTGATAAAAATCACTTTAACCATTTTCCTTCTTTTCCCTCACATGAACTAGCCACAATAGATTGGTAGACAATATACAACAATAAAGAAACAAATCGTTTTGTTTCTTCTTTAGTTTTGATGGTCAATAGGTACTTATCCTTCGTGTATTATAAAATATAATTTCCAGCTGGGTGTGGTGGTGCACACTTGTAATCCCACTACTTGGGAGGCTGAGACAGGAGGATCACAGGTTCGCAGCCAGCCTGCAAATAGTGAGGCCCTCTGCAACTTAGTGAGACCCTGTTTCAAAATAAAGAATAAAAAAAATAGGTCTGGGGGTGTAACTCGGAGATAGAATGTCCCTGGATTCAATCCCTGGTACCGCAAAATAAATAAATACAAAAATAAAAATTAAAATTAAAAAATAAAATATAGTTTCCCAGAAAGACTAGGAAATTTGAAACTTGTACCCCTAGGAAATATCTTGAGTATGGAGCAAAGAAAGAGGCAGTTGACAAAAATCAATATTTAAAAAGCATTTGTGCACTAGCAACTAGCCCCGGCTTGTATTTTAGTATTACCCATTCTTCCCTGACCTTCCTAGGTTAAGCTGTTGCTTCCCTTCCTTTGAAACTCCTCTAAGGGATTTATGTGTTTGTGAGTCTATCTCCCTCACCAGGTTGTAAACCCCATGGGAACAAGATCCCTGTTACATTAATCTTTAAATCTCCTGAACCCTACACATTTCCTAGTGAATAGTAGGCACTTAAAGTTTTGTAGAGTTGACTTAATTGAATTTCCCAATCGAATATCTTTTTTTTTGTCTCTTCTGAATATTATTGAGTCATTCTACCAGAGTTTATATTTTCTCTCAGATATTGTCTTAAAAATCCTTGGCAAAGTGAAACATTCTATCCTTCCATAGAACATTGTATCTTAACAGGGTTACCATTATGGTGGTAATGGTTTTCATTGCTAATAGAAGGAGCTATGTTTAACAAATACCTTCTGTGTGCCAGGTACTGTGCTATACATTCATTCTATGAGATGGGGGTTGTTCCCATTTTATAGATAGGGCAACTGAGGTTCTAAGGAACTGAGCAAGTTGCCCAACCTCCCAGAACCCAGAATTAAAGTCATTTTATCTGGCTCTGATTTCCATGCTATTAAACATGACTCTGTACAGTCTTCATACTGTGTCTGTCTTGGTGCATGCCAGAAAATCATAAAGTGCTTTAAAAAATCTGGTATATTAAATTGTTTTTTTTAGCACTTGTGAAACTTTTTAAAGACATTTAAGATAAAATCTTTGCCCTCCAGTATACAAACAACTTTTGCCAGAATGTTCTGTGTTTGATGGATAGATATGCTTTCTATTTTACCATCTATGTTTGCTAATGAAAATAAAAATAAAATGGTGGTTGGATCAGAACAAAACTTTTTAAAAGCAGCACTTAAATCATTATCTACTTTGTATTGAGAAATTTAAAAACTATTATTAAAAGTGAATCTAAAGCTGGGCATGGTGGCTCACGGCTATAATCCTAGTACTTGGGAGGCAGAGAAAGGAGGATCATGGGTTTAAGGCCAGCCTCAGGTACTTAGCGAGGCTCCTAGCAACTTAGTGAGACCTTGTTTTAAAATAAAAACTAAAAAGGGCTGGGGGCATAGCTCAGAGTTTGTAGAATGCCCCTGGGTTCAATCCCCAGTGTCACATACATACAGACACACAAAAAGAAAGTGAATCTGAAGTTAGTTGTGTAGTCAATAAAAAGTTTGTTGATCAAGGTTACATTGAATGGCTACCCAGCCCTGATGTTGCTGTTGAATTTTCTTAAGACTAAAAGCTAAAATGCTTAAATATCTCTAAGGATAATTATACATAATTTTATAACTTTCTTCTTAAATTAGAATTTAATGATTGCTTAGACACCATAAGTTTTCATTTTGTTTTGTTGTGTTTTTAGGCAAGTCCATCATTTTAAGACCTAAAAATAAGATAATCCTATCTTAAACTGAAAGTGCTTAACTGAGATAATGAATACCAGACTCAGGCCACTTGAAGTTAAAATCAATCTTTCCTTCTAATTTCTATCATCCCCCAGGTAGAGAGTGAATTCTTATCCTGGCTTGTGTTTTGGCTTTTGATGAAACAACAACAAAACTCACTCCTCTGAAATGCATAGTTTAGAATCTTCTTTAGGCCACTGTTATCATAACAGAAGAAATGAAGTAAACTACCCTTTTTGGACTTAGAGGGGCCAGTATGATGTATAATGTTTTGTTGTTCTTTTTTAGTACTGGAGATTGAACCCAGGGGCATTCTACCTCTGAGCTACACCCCCAGCCCTATTTTACTTGTTTATTTTGAAACAGGATCTGCTTAATTTGCTGAAGACCTGGCTAAATTGCTGAGGCTGTCCCTGAACCTGCAATCCTCCTGTCTCATTCACCCAAGTACTAAAATACAGGTATGCACCATCGTACCTGGACTGCATAATGTTTTGGCACAAGAAGTCTCACAGTGCCCATGTTTCTGTGTACTTCGTAGTTTCCTGCCACAAGGACTTAAAGTACCACAGAACACAGAAAACAGACTTAACAGAGCAAATGAACACAGAGTGTTCAGGTTAGAGACAGATTTTAGCATCTCTTGATTGGTTGTTTACCTTCTGATGAGAGTAATGAAAGAAACAGAGCCCTTCCTAAAAAGAAATAAAACTCACAAAAATTTAGTCTTTTAAATTAATGGTATTTTGAGCAAGCCTATGATGCAGCGAAGTTCTCTGAAGTAAGATGTGGGCACCTGAGCGTTGATTTGGGTCAAGGATTTGCACTACCAGAGTTTTTCTTCTGATCCCATCAGTCATTGGTGAGGAGAAACCGAGCCATGGAGGCTGGGATGTGAACAGTAGTTGCTTATTAAAAATGTATGTATGCTTCCCACCAATGAGTATGGGTTGACTCATCCTCAGTAAAACTTTTTGTCATCTTAAGAAAGACTCGAGTTAAAGAACCATTGTAAATTTTATTAAAGAAATATACCCGAACTGGGTTGACTCAGTGAGGCATCAATATTCTGGTTCCCAAAATGGACAAATCAAGTCACAGAGGTTATATCTTCCTCCCCCACATGGCTTCAGATAAGGGAGTAAGAATAGATTTGATGTAAGGAAACCATTTTTGAAAAATAAGGCTGCAGATCCCAGAGTCCAATTTCAAATTATTGGCAATGTAGAGAGAAAGGGATGTCCTTCAACTGTCCTCTGATTGCTCCCCTATAATTTTTGCAAATGACCATGCCAGTGTCCTCAGCCTCCTTACTCTAATAGTGTAAGTTTTTTTATGTCCTAAATAGTTTCTGACTTGAAGGAGAAAACTTCCTTGCTTCTTCTTAGGAAAGAAAAGAACCCCTGTGGCGGTGCCATTTGTTGCAGATGGTGTCCATGTTGATCGACTGATTAGAAGTCTCTCACATGAATGACAACGGAGTCAACATGGCAACTGAGAAGGCCGGGGAGGAGAGAGAGATGGAAATCTTTTCTCTCTCCTGCCATCCTTTTACCAGCATCTTGTTTTTGCTGAGCATTAAAACCAAAACATAATTGATCACAGGAGATAGCAAAGCAGTGATGGGGTGAGTCAGGGGAAAGCATCAAGGTAGTCACAGATGAATCAGGGAAGGAAAGGGTAAACAAGGACAATGTCAGGGTCTTTGCTTATCGGTCTCATGGTCCTTGGAGATTTGTCTGTGTGCAGAAATCTCCACTTGGGTGGGCAGTTTGTGCCTCTCCCAAACCGGACGGAGGTGACATCAAAGCTGATGACCAACAAGGCTTGCAACAAACCCCAAACTCTCTCCAATCCCAGAAGGGAATGAATATATCTTCTCAAGGCATTTCTTTATCCTTTTGCCTTTCTGTGGTTTCAGTCACAAGCCCTTTCCCTCCAAAAAACTTGTTTTCCTAAGCTTGGCTTTTGGAACATGCTTCAAAATGTTTATGGTTGACACAAGCTTTATTCTTTGTTTCTCTTGCAGCTCTCTGCCCATAAGGAAGGTATATTATCACATTTGTGGGAACGAGGATTCCAGTAGTACTAGATGCATTTAATTTCAAGGATGGGAATCATTCCTTTAGGGTGAAAAAGAATTCTCTAAAGCGACCAACACACTATAAGGGCAATTCAGATCTGAGAACAATAGCCACATATCCATTAAGTCAAAAAATTTGCATGTCTGTGTATGTGTGTGTTTGAAAATGGCATTTAAAAGGAAGGAATAAAAGGTAGGGTATGTGCTGGGTTTGGAAACTTTAAGTGATCCTGGGTAGTATTTTGGGCTATCCCTGTCCAGGATAGCCCCAAAAGCCATGGCCCACAGACTTTGGGGTTTCTTTGTGCCATTCCAGTTGCTTACTTTGTTACTTCTTACCATCTACCTTCCCCATTTCTCCATCATCAGCATTTCACAGTCCGTCTTGCAGGTTGGTTTACACCTAGGAGCAATGTCATTCCCCGAGATACTTTCTAGAAATGTTTGCCACATTTTGTTTGTTGCAATCACTGGGGAAATCCATTGGCTTTTAGTGGGAAGATGCCAAGGATGCTAAACATCCAGCAAGGTATGAAATAATTATACACAGCCATCAGCTAGAAATATCAGTAGCACCTCCAGTAAGAAACACCAGACCCCTTGAATTGACACCCCAGTTTTGGATCCATTTGTCTGGCTTTTGCCTTCAAGACAGGTTATTTATCTTGGATTGTTCCAACTTGCTTCAGATCCATGTTAATGATCTGGCTGTGATACCCCTTATTTGACTTCAGCCTGAGAGGGTAGGAGTATTTGGCAAAGAGAAATTCTGAAACATGCTTGTCTTTGTGTGCCCCGTTCTCTTCTGTTGGGAGGCCAACACCGAGAACATGTGTTGTGCAGGCTTACAGATACCTGTTTGCTCAGATGCTTCTAACTAAGGAAGTAAAACTCAAGCCAGTTATGAAAAAGGGATGTTTGTAGCATTTCTATCACTGCTGTTACAGTGCCTCCAAACAGAAGTCTGCAAAACATCAGTGCTGGCTGGTGTGTGGGTAAGTATTGGCCAAGGTGCTTAGAATGCAGTATTTATTTATATAAAGAAAGGAATGGAAAAAAGATTCCTTACTGAGATGAGATATAAGATGACTATTTTGTGTGTGTCCCTTGGAGAAGGTGAGGAGGTTTGTTAATAAAGGATCCAACTGAAGGTTCAAGGGATGCCAGGAAAGAGGCATAGAAAAGTAAAGCGCCAGGACCTGGGGGAAAGGAGAAGTAATGAAGGGAAGAGAACGTGACAGAAGTAGAATGCATAGTACATCTGTCAGTTAATTAAGGTTTTGAACTTGATCATCACATCCTGGTCTACTTTGAGAAACACCAGTTTTCATTCATCTCATTTTAGGTTAAAAAAGAAAAATAATCCTTTTTCATTTGAATATGCTTTTTTAGCATATTCAGTTTTCATCCATTCCAGAAACAAAATGTAGTTTCTGTTATGCCTTATTTCTACTTACAAAGTCCCATAGATGAGTATTTTTAAAACATGGATTAAAGGGTCTGATGTAAGCAAATTTGTTTGATGTAAAGCTGTTGGGAAACCTATCATCACACCCTATTACAAGATTTGTATCCAAACAATGTCTTCAAACAGAAGCCTTCAGAACCAAAGATATGCCAAAATTCTGAAATCATGTCTGTGATTACCTCCAGATATGACTCGACACAGAAAAATGCCAGTAAAAAAAGCTGAACTATCTTCTATTAACTTTTTCCACTAGAATTTTAAAAAATGAACTCCTGAAGGTCTCTGAAGTGCATAACAAGTCATTTTCTTTGGCTTGTTAATGTTATATCTTGGAACATTTTCAAAATCAAGCCTTGTAACCTATTGTCAGGAAGAGATAATAGGCAGCTTTGCAAATGTCAAGGCAAAGGGCACATCTGGTACATTTATGTCCAGGTCTGACCAGCAGGCTCTTTCTAATTTTTGTTGTCCCCAACTTACTTATTCCCTAACACTCCTAGGTTACTTTGATGATATAATGACAGATTCTGTACCTCGATTTGGTTGCAATGTGCTGCAGTTTTATTTTTTGATGCATTCTCACACTCCTCATGCTGTTATTTACAATTACATCTGGCTCAAAACTTTTTACCTCTGTAACTCTAATATTAGAAATGTGCTTTAACTGATAGTAGGTACTCAGGAAATGCTTGCTGAATAAATAAATAAATGATTCTTTTCCTTAATTAATTATGTCATACTGCAAGTTTAAAGACTTAATTAGTGAAAGAGTTTGGGCCACATTGGATTTTTATGTGTGCTCACCACAAAGTCAAACAATATCAACGCATCAAGGATTCTGAACATTCTTGAACGCTAAACAAAGTTAAAATTTAAAATTTCAACTATGCCATGTTCTAAGCTCCTTAGATGTTCTGCTTTGGAAAAAGGAAATGACATATTCCATGGGTGATTCATTTTTTCAGTCATCTATATGATAAGCAATTGCAAAGCAATAGATTTATTCTGTGTGTGTGTGTGTGTGTGTGTATGTGTGTGTGTGTGTGTGTGTGTGTGTATGTGTGTGTGTGTGGTACTGGGGATTAAACCCAGGAGCATTCTACCTCTGAGTTACACCCCCAGCCCTATTTTATTTGTATTTTGAAACAGCATCTCACTAAATTGTGGAGGGCCTCACTGAGTTGCTGAGGCTGGCTGCGAATCTGCAATTTTCCTGTCTCAGCCTCCCAAGTACTGGGATTGCAGGCATGTACCACCATGCCCAGCTCTACACTTATCCTTTAATCATTTTTTATTTATGCACATTAGTGAGGTGGGAACTGTAAAATTGTGTGTCACTTAATTTGCTGGGCAGATGGTTAGCTGATACAGGAAAGGGTTCTGAAATAAGTCACCAGGATGGCTGGGCCCTTGAATGTCTGTGTTTCAACAGGGATTCCCGGTTGGAAGCAATTGATTCTGAGTGAGCTCTCAACTCCACTGCAGGATGGCTTTGTTTTGTAGGCAGAGCTGAGCCAATTTTTCCTCTGCTGACTTTTTCCTGCTATTTCCTTAGTCAGGATTAGAGTTCTCCTTGTGCAGCCCAGTGGCGATTTCTTTCTCTAGTAAGTATTTGTCCTCTCTCTGATGAGCTTCTTCCTCTCCATTCATTCTCATTCCCTATGACTACTACATTATCTCTTTGTCCCAAGTGATTCATAGTATGGTTCTAGTTTTTTTTTTTAATCACTTTAAAGTTCTCTTCTTATTTCCAGCTTGCTTGTTAAAAGCCTTTGAAGCTGGTTATTTTCCTAGACTGTCACTGATTTGGAATTTTTCTAGAAACATCTGTTAGTATAGATTATGCTAGGCTAGGTTTTTTTTTTGTCTATTTGAGTACCAGAATTCACTGTTGCAAGAAGGAAGTTAGGATTAGACGGAATTTGTTATCTTTTATATTTTGACCAAAGCATATTTTGAACCTCAGAGATTTAACTTAACAAATAATAATAAATGTTCAGTGATAGTCCCCAACTTTTGAAAATTGACACCCAAAATATTCTGAGACATGATCATGCAATCATAGGGGCCATCAGTAAATAATGATTATACACAAATGAACTTCCTAGCTCTAAAACCCAATACTTTTTCTTCACACATAAACAGATCCATTCCATGTCTTTCACTATCCCCCAAACACATTGAACTTTCTTAATGTCCTGCTTCATGACGTCATCATTAGAACACACACACACACACACACACACACACACACACACACATCACAAGATCAGGTCTCCTTCCAAGTGCTCCTACTAACTACTCTGTCCTGAATATATGAGCTTAATTGCCCTTCTAACCTTTTGTTTTCTAATATAAAACTGTCTTTAGCTATCAATAAGTTGTAAATTTCTGGAACCCTAGAGTTATCTTAGGCTTTTCAATTGTCCACAGTATCAAATATATCATGGGTTTTCTTGACACATAGCAAATATTTGGAAATTTCTAAGAATCTAATTGAACCAGAAATCTCATCCTGTTTGTGAGGCAGTAGGTGTTTTATGGAGTCATTAAAGGTGAAACTTATCTTTGCTGGTTGACATATAACCATTGTGATGACTGATGCAGACCCAAAGAAGCCCTGGCCATCACAGCTAGTTGCTGGGAAGCTAGGGAAATCCAATACACAGGCTGAAAAGCACAGACGTTTCAGACTGTGGTTTGCAGAGGATTTATGCTCACATTCCTGCTGACTAGTAGAGAAGTTCTAGCAATTCCATATTTTACAAATGTAATCCAAACTCAAAACTACACACTCATTTTTCCTCTTGTCTCTGGACAAACTGGAACTCTAGTCCTTGTTCTGCCATTAAGGGGCAAAAATCAGGCATTATTATGGTGAACCCATCTTTCAGCAAGTAGGAAATCAGTGGGAAACACAGGATTATCACAGTGTTCCTCTAATTCACTATATAAAACCTAGCTCTCTATCTCAGTTATTATATTTTCCCTTTAGATCTTCCATTTCCATGATGACTGAGTGCCATTTATTTATCAGCTAACATAATGAGATGGCAGCTTGTGATATTACAAAGAGCTATTTAAGCTGGGCACAGTGGTGCATGCCTGTAATCACAGTACTTGGGAGGCTGGGACAGAAGGAAGGTAGGTTCAAAGCCAACCTCAGCAACTTAGTGAGGCTCTCTTCAACTTAGGGATAGCCTGTTTCCAAATAAAAATATAAAATAGGGAGAATGCCCCCTGGGTTCAATCCCTAACACCACACATACACACACACACACAAAAGCCACTTAGATTAGCTATATAATCTTGGGCAAGTTGCTTAGTTTGTCTCATTTTCAAAGACTTCATGTAAAATATGGAATTCTGGAAACTTTCAAGAAGCAATAAATAAACAAATAAATAAATAAATAGTTGAAAGTGAGAGAGGGAAGGAAATATGACTTTCTACTTTGAGGTCCATTTGTAACCCATTTTAGATCCTAAATAAGAACAACAATGAGAGAAGGTAGGTTCCATCTTCCTGATTGATGATGATAGTTACTAATGGAAAAACAATAACACAACAACAAAACCAAAAGCGAGCTATGGAGTCGGAGGTAGGATAAGAGGTAGTGTAAGATTGTTTGGCAGGAGAAAGGAAGACCATGATGTTCACAGTAGATGTGGTATCTGTTTACATTTTCTAGGTAATCAAGAATTACCTAGAAAGGCTCAAAGCCTTTGGGCTTATAATATATCATTTAGTCATGTGCATGTGCTGTATTTTCTTTACAACTGAGTTCCTCAGTACTCTTACGCTAAAACTTCTCCCAATGTGGTCTCATCTATTTCCATGAAATTTCTTATCTTTTATGCACTGACAAACCCAAATTCTTATCTCCTACTAAAATTTTTATTCTGAATTGTTGATCTATATAGCCAACTGCCTTCTCAGCATTTTCACTTTGATGTCTTATAAGAGCAACAAGTCAACATTTCCCAAACTGAGATTATAACTTCCCGTTGATAAATCTCTTCCTGTGGTGTTTCCATCTCCGAGATTGACCCCACCATTTGACATTTGATTAAGCCAAATATGACTCATTTTTCTCCCTTCACCGTTCATGTATCAGTCAGCTTTGACTTTTCAGTACTTCTTGAAGGTGTCCTTTTCTCTTTATCTCCCCCACTGTTAATTTAATTCACATCACTATCCTCTTTCCCATCAACTTCTGCTTTCCCTCTATCCATTCTAATCCCATGTGAATCCATATTTCACATATAAGCCAGAATGAGATTTCTAAGAGACAAATCTGGTTACAGTTTACCTGTACTTAAATTTTATTGGTAGTGTTTCAATTTTTAAGATATAGTTTATAATCTTCAATAAATGGCCTCAAAACACTGGGCAATGCCAGGCTTATGCTGATCCCTATCTTCCTCCTTTCCTGCAGATTCACTGCCCTTCCTTCAGTGCCTTGAATATATCAAGCTCCTTCTCTTATTGTAATCTTTGCACCTGCTTCCTAGTTTTTGTGCAATATTGATACTCTCTTATTTTCAAGGATCTTCTCCTTTTATTTAGCTGTCAGATTAATTCACACTCCTTTAAAGGAAGCTTTCTTCAACTACCCCAAACTTGTCAGGATTCCCTATATGTAGTCTCAGAGTCTTTTGGACGTTTCTCTTTGTCTTCCTTGTTAAACTCTAAGCTTCATGAAGCCAAGGACTAGCTAATTTTTTTATAAATTGCTCTATCATTTTTAGCAGTGTCTATCATATAAAATTGCCAGTACAAAGATATGCACTGAATTATGTTTCCATAAAGTGTACAATTACTACACTTTCAAGCATTCCTTGCAGATAAACATGACCTCCTCTTTTGATCCATTTAAACCCATCACATAAAGGTACTTCCTAATAGAATACTTTAATTTCACTACTTACCTCATGTGTCTGATGATTCGACAATCTTTACAGCAAACTGGTTAAGAAATCTGTAATCCTAGTCAGCTGAGACAGTAGGATCACAGGTTCACAAACAGCCTCAGCTAGTAGTGAGACTATCATCAACCTAGTGAGACCCTGTTTCAAAATAAAATTAAAATAGGGGTGGGGGTGTAGCTTGGAGGTAGAATGCTCCTGGATTCAATTCCTAGTACCACAAAAAAAGAAAGAAAGAAGAAAGAAAGAAAGAAAGAAAGAAAGAAAGAAAGAGAATAAAGAAAGAGAAAGAGAGAGAGAAAGAAGGAAAGAAGGAAGGAAGGAAATAAGGAAAGAATGAAGGAAGGAAGGAAGGAAAGAAGGAAGGAAGGAAGGAAGGAAGGAAGGAAGGAAGGAAGGAAGGAAAGAAAGAAAGAAAGAAAGAAAGAAGAAAGAAAGAAAGAAAGAAAGAAAGAAAGAAAGAAAGAAAGAAAGAAACCCAGCAGTGGTGATGAAGTTTTTGAGATAAGAATTTTCAACAGGACTCTTATTCCTAAGAAAAAATGATAGAATATGGCAGAGTTTCATTTTCCCTAGGGTTTTTACCTTTTTGTTTGTGCTTGGACACTTTCTTTGAATTTAAATGTAAGGTCATTAAGGCGAAGGGTGGTATCTTTGGAATTTAACCATCATGATAAATGATCCAGCTCCATATTTTGTGGACTGTCACTATGCCATTGGCTATTCCTCAATAGCCAGTTGACCTGGTAATTTTATTCAGATGAGGAACACATGGCTTATTCCATACATTGGTAAAGTTCAAATTATTCTTTCTAGGAAAGAAGGTTACAGAGCCCAAAGACTGGGTGTTATTCAGTGGACCTCAAAATATTTTTTGAAAATTCTAGGAAAAAGAGCAGAGATGCTATATGCTTGCTGAAGCAAGAGTGAGTAACCCTTTCTCCAGTCTCTCCAGGAAATCTCTCTTTTCTGATGGAGAACTGGTAAAGTGATACAGGATTGTTCATCTTTCCATGCTCCTAGGTTTAATAGGATTGTCCTTTTGAGGCTTAGTAAATGCATTAGTTTTAATGCTAAGGTAACAAATTACCACCTACTTGGTGGTTTAAAACAACACAAACTTGTTATCTAACATTTCCTGAGGTCAGACAGTGGTATAAAATCAAGGTGTCAGCTGGGCTGCTTTCCTTCTGGAGGTTCTGGGAGGGGATCTGTGTCTTTGCCATCTATAGCTTCTAGAAGCTGCCTGCAGCTTGGATTGTGCCCCCTTCCTCTATATTCAAAGTACACCTTTCCAACCTCTGCTTTGGTGGTCACATCTCCTTTCCTCACTCTGAGTCTCCTGCCTTCCTCTTATAAGGGCCCTGTGATTATGATGGTCTCACCTGGATAACCCAAAATAATGATAATGTTCCCATCTTAAGCTCCTATACTTAATCATATCTGCAAAGTGCCTTTTCCCATGTAAGGTAACATATTCTAAGGTTCTGGAGATAGGACATGGATATCTTTTCAGGGGCAATTATTCTGTCTACCACAGTCTAAAATAGATCTAACAAATCCCTATTTCTAAAAATGCCAGTCAGACAGGATTTAAGTCTAGAAACAAAAGTTATAGCTTGATTTTTTTATCTTGGTGCCTTACTTAAGGTCTTGATTTTTCCCACATAAAATGTCATCTATATATCAAAGTTGCTTATTATCAGTCTCTACAATTAAGTTTCTATCTTTGCTCAAATGTGAAGGATAATTATTTGTTAGCTTAAGTTAGATCTCTGATCAATGGATTTTACCTTTTGATTCTGTGAAGAGAGTAAGACTGTTTAAAAAAATATGAGAACAGGCTTTCCATACTTACATGTGAAATTCCGGTATAGTGTTGCTGACTAAAAAGCAATAAATATTAAGGAAAACTAAATATAACCCAAGGCAACCTTCGAGATGGAACCTAAATTTTATACCTTTTATTAAATCATTGCTGATCTCCTTAGATGGAACTAGGCATTACTTCTACTTTGCTGTGATAGAATCATGTGCACAAGTCTAGCACAGTTTTTACCACGTTGAGGTATTGATCTGTTAACATGACTATCTCCCAAACTACCTGTAATATCTTCTAGGGTGCAGAGCCTGTTCTGTGTTTCTTGGTACTGATGCTGCCTACAACAGCATCAGACACTTGGCTTGTGTCTAGTGATGCTTTATGGGGAAACGGATCCTTTGAAAGCCTGCTTAGCATTTCTTTGGTGATTAATTGGGTAGCTAATTTGCAACAATTGTGACTGAGGACCACAGGGATGGGACTGGTTGAAAGAGTACAGTTGAATGAACAGAAATCTACTTCTGTCCCTGGGAAAGGAAATCTGAGCACCTGCCAATCTCGACACACAGCATACTCCAGTACATGATCAGGACACACATGCAGCCATGGGTTAAAGAATATTAATAAGGCAGGCATGGTGGTGCACATTTGTAATCCCAGTACTTGGGAGACCAAGACAGGAGGATAGCATGTTTGAAGTCAGCCTCAGCAACATAGAGAGGCCCTCAGCAACTTAGACTCTGTTTCAAAGTAAAAAAAATAAAACAGGAATAGGGATGTAACTCAGAGGTAGAATGCCCCTGAATTCAATCCCTAGTACCATACACACACAAAGAATATTAATAAAGAAGAGTAAGTATGACTTCAGAGGAACTAAATAGGATATTAACATTATAGTGAAAATTTAAAATACTGCAATAACTGAGTAAAAATTAGATCTACCAAGATCAAACAATTGAAATTTTGTAGTTCTACACCTAGGTTCAGGACATATAAATCTATATAATTCTCTATCCCACCAGCAATGCAGTCAATCATATTCACTTTCAGCTTATTTGTTTTGCAGATTAAAAAATCACATGCTTCTAATTTCTACTGCATAGCTGCCTTTACTCCTTTGGTTATTTAGCAACCATCTTATGGTTTCCTTGACTTCCTAAAAGGTTGAGCACATACATGTACAGAATAGCCTGCCTTACGATAGTGGTCCCCAAACTTCAAGAGTATAGGGAAAGAGTATGAGAGGTTTTCAACTACTATATCTATCTTCTATCTATCTATCTATCTATCTATCAATCATCTATTTTAATGGCTCTCCAAATCTCCCTGACAGATGTTTTCTGAGAGTCCTGAGAACATCAGTGAGTGATTTCCAATACTGACTCAGCGTCAGGACCACTTGTGGTGTGTTATAAAAACAAGTCTAGAACTCGCCTGAGATTCTTATTCAGGAAGTCTGAAGAAGGGTCTGAGTGCTTTCAAAAGTCTCATCAGAAATTCTGATATGTATCTGGTGTTGGAAACTGATAGTCGAAGTTTAAGCATGGAGAGACTATGTAATAAATTAAAAAGTCAAGGAAAGAAAACATTTTAGAGAGGCAGGTCTGAAACAGAGAGCACTCCAGTCATTACCCTCACAGGACCTGGTTTTCCACTTATCAGCTGAACCCATGGTGTTTCCGATGTCAGTGCATTTTTCAACATAATGATTAGGTGCAATAACAAATATAATGGACCTAGAACAGTTCTTCCACATGGTGGGTTCTGAATAAATATTAGTTTACTTCCTTTTTGTTTGTTTTGGGTTGTCAGTTCCAGGTCTAGACTAGGCATGTTTTGCCCTGAAGGAAGGGGATAATATTAACAATCTGATGTTACTACCTTTTTCTTTTGTCACACTTGTACTAGGAAGGGTCAACTGAGTTACTGTTGGGAGGGAGAAATGTATGTCTCTATATTAATATATAAATATGTATATTGTATACCCATGACAATGAATGTATGTTAATAGGCACAAAGACAGTACATACACCCAGCCATCTAGCTATATGATGGTTTGCTTGTCAATGTCCATCATCACCAACAGCTATTGTGGGTTACTCGAGGAGGGATTTAGAAATGATCAAGAAGAATGATATTCAAATAGATACTTTTCTATGAAGGAAAAAAGACATTCTGTCATCCTCTTATTAACCCATTAATCTGGGGGGAAAGGAAGCAACATTCAGAAAGTCAGTTGCAGTGGCTTAGACTTTTCTTCCTCTGGGTTACTTTTTACCCTTGGAGAAGAACAGGAAGAAAACGAGGCAAGAAACTTTCCAATTTGGCCTCTGATCTCAGAGACAGTTCTCATCCTGCTTTACTCGCTTCTCTTTTTTCACCTACCACTAAAACACTACTGTCCCCAGGGCTTGATATACTCCATCCATTCTCCTTGGGTGGCGTAAGTTACTCAGATGCTTAAAGTGATGTTCGCAACTCACAAATCTTTAAGTCCACCTTGACAGGGTAGGTGTACTTGCTGCTTTGCATGTATAAAATTGAACTTTATCATTTATATTTCCCAGCTCCATGTGTTGCACTTTTATGTCTTGTCACCCAAGCAATAAACCAGGAAACCAGTGGAACTGAGTATTTCCATCTTTATGGTGATACATGCCACACTCTGTTCCCAAAGTGAGAGGCCACGAGAAATAGTGGAAATGTTGTATAGAACCATGACTTGTTTTTCTGGTTAGGGTTAGGGCTCTTTCTTCTTGAATATCCCAACCTGGAACTATGAATCTCTACTGGCACTTTTCTAAATATATGTATTTTCTATCAAAGCAAAGGGAATATTACAAAATATTCTGAGTACTCTGCTTTTGAAATCACCTGAAATATCAAATTCAAATTCACAAAGTAGGCAAGTTAGTATCTGGTTATTTAGGTATATTACCAAACACTGGCTGAGTGCTGGCTTGGTGCCTGCCAATCCTAGCCTGGTTCTAGGCTCTGGGGTTCAAAAGTTGAGAAGATACAACCTCTCCCTAAGAGAACATAGTCCGGAAGAAAGAAATGGAGAGGTTCACTATGCAAAATAATTTGCAATAGGTTTTCTCTTAGCATTAATTTTATCAGAAGCTTTTAATATGTCTTTTGATTTAGATAGCGTCTTCTCTGCAGGCCTTTGGTTGTCTGTAAGAAGCATAAAATCTGTCACACTTGTAGATTCCATAGAAGCACTATTTCAAATTGAGGAGGGAGGAACATTTATCTCTATGTTGATTATATAAGATTCAACATTTCAGAGTGTGTCAGAGTCACACTGATTTCAAAACTAGCATTAAACAGAACTAGTTAAACCCAGCTTGTCAGCTTGCCTGAGACTTGTGGAGGCACTAAATGGCTCAGCCATCATATCCAGCTCTCTGTTAGGTGCAGTTTGATGCATCTGAAATCTCCAAGTTCAAGCAAGCCTCTTGCTGAGCAGGAGGCAGCAATATGGGTACCAGACATAACTCAGTAGCCAACACATAAGGGCTATTTCCAGCCCCTGAAGTCTAGAAGATAAATAAGACCAGAATCAGTGACTTGTAAGTCCAATTCTGTGCTGTATGTTCTGAGGATGGATTAGAGAGAAGCTAGATGCAGAGAAATAGTGACCTCACTACCTCTGTCACATATAGGAAAGTAGAAACCTGAATGTATCCTCTTGCTCTGTCCTGCTCTTCATTGATAGCATTTCTCAAAGATATGCAAAGTTTTCTTTTTTTTTTTAATGTTCCATCATCCCTGGGGTATTAACCACATACTGGCTTGACGTCTTAGTTTTTTCACTGTTGTCAAAGCCTGGTTCCCAGGTCTACAATCTTTAAATTCATAGTATAGACAGATATGACTCTATTCTCTTACTCAATAATCATTTACTTCTACTCTATGCCAGGCATGTTGCTAGCACATTTTGCTAGTGAAGTTTTTTCTTGTAAATTTTACTTTTTCTTGTAAATTTTTCTTGTAAATTTTACTACAAAATGACCTTTGTAGTCACTTTTTCTCTGAGATATTGGCCACCTCCCTGAGCTACAAATCTCTTCTGTGAATGAATCACACCCATCTGCGTGGGAGGCTTATGTCTCCTTAACTGATCTTTCTGCTGGGCCTGAGATGCCCCTGCTTTTTCAGATGTCTGTAACATCTGCACACTCCTCCATTCCCTTCCAAAGCTGTCCTCCTTTTAGCCTAGGGAACTTTGAGTCATAGAGGTGAGGATCTTTACCATTTCTCATCCTATGTTCCCCAAGTCTGTAGGGAGTTGTTTCTGTTTTTCTTGCTTGCTGAGAGATCGATTTTTAAAACTCAAAGACAAAAATTTAAATCCTAGTTTCTCTGTTTTGGGGCTATCCTTTATTTGAAGCAATAATATAAAATTGCCTTGTTTAACCAATGAATCAAAGGCCAAGGGACAAAAGAAAATACATATGTTTAAAAGTCTTGCTTACTTATTTGCAATACTTCCCACCTGGAGTTTGAAAAAAGAGATTTGATACTTATTGGATATTATGTCTCTAGGTCAGGAAAATAATAAAATAATAAAACACCACTGTTCCATACATCTTCAATGACCATCATTCTTCTTTGCCTCCCATCCATGATTACTATTGGACAAGGACCTAACAACTTTTTCTAGACTTACTTCCTCACCCTTGATGCATTTGCTTTTTACAACTTTTTTATTGGTGCATGATAGTCTTATAGTCTCACATCATAATGTAGCTCATAATGATAGTGACAGACATGCACACAGCACTCAGTGGGCTTTCCCCCGGCTCCCTCTCCACTCCCTCCCCTTCCCCATACATGATACTGAGATTGGCATTGGTATTCTCACATATGTACATAGTATCAGTGGAAGTGATTCCTTCATTAATTCTCCTTCTTCCCCTTCCTCTAGACCATCTCCCTCACTACACTGGGGTTTTTCTTCCATTGTTTAAAGCCCCTCCTGTATCCCAATTACTCCCTAGCTTCCTCATATGCGAGAAAACATATGACCCTTCACTTTCTATGACTGGCTCATCTCACTTAACATAATGTTCTCCAGGTCCATCCATTTTCCTGCAATTGACATAATTTTGTTTATTTTTGCTGAGTAGAATTCCATTGTGTGTATGTCCCATAATTTTGTAATTCATTCATCTGCTGATGGATACCTAGGTTGTTTCCACATTTTGGCTATTGTGAATTGTGCTGCTATAAACATGGATCTGCATGTATCACTATAATATTCTGATTTAAGTCCCTTTGGAAAGATAACCAGGAGTGGTATAGCTGGGTCACATGGTGGATCCATTCCCAGTTTTCTGAGGATACTTCTACCAAGCTCCATAGCAGATGGGCTAATTTGCAATCTTACCAACAGTGTAGAAGAGTTCCTATTTCCCCACATCGTCACCAGCATTAATTCTTGTTTGACTTCTTGATGATTGCCATTCTAATTGAGGTTAGATGGAATCTCAGTGTAGTTTTGATTTGCATCACCCTGATTGCTAATGATGTTGAACATTTTTTCATATATTTATTGGCCACTTGTATTTCTTCTTTTGTGAAGTATCTATTTCATTCAATTGCCTATGTATTGATTGGGTTATTAGGTTTTTTAGTGTTAAGTCTTTTAAGTACTTTGAATATTCTAGATATTAGTCCTCTATCAGAAGAGTAGTTGGCAAGATCTATAGGTTAATTTTTTTGTAGGTTAATTTTTTTTTTATTTTGCGGTGCTGGGGTTGAACCTAGAAGCATTCTACCTCTTAGCTACACCCCCTGCCCAATTTTATTTAATTTTTAGTTTGGAAATATGGTCTTGCTAAGTTACTGAGAGCCTTTCTATGTTGCTGAGACTGACCTTGAACCCATGATCCTCCTATCTCAGCCTCCTTAAGTACTGGAATTACTGGCTTGCACCACCACACCTAGCTGCATTTACATTTTTAAGATTTGTCAATACTAGAGTCTTCCTGATGTCCACAAAGTCCCTGGAGACACCCATCTCTCCTTATAAAATAGTGACATTGTTATTATTGTGTGTGCTTAGCAATTTTATCTAATTCCTTGGGTTTTGACTTTGCTCAAATCCCTCCTTTGTTTTAATAATGCTGCTGATCTTTAACTTTAGAAGACAAAAGCAAACCAGAGACAGAAAATCTGGTTATAAAGGCATGGCAAATATTTGATTCTTCATACCCTCCAAAACTTGATGCTTAGGGCTCAAAAATTTCTTACGTGGCTGTCCTAAAGTGGGAAGTGAAAAACTGTTCTCCAAGTCATGTGGCTTATACTCATCTATACCTGAGTCCGTACTCCTACCCTAGTGAAGCCCCAAAAGACTAGCAGAGAAGTGACTTTAGAGACCTCTAGCACATATTCAAAGAGCAGTCCATGAATTCTTTGAGACTTCAGAAGACAGAACTGAAACCAGTGGGAAGTCGGTTTTGTTTCTGTGTGTGTCTCTCTGTCACTATACTGTGACTCCCTTGAGGGCAGGCTGTGATCATAATTCATTTTGAATCCCTAGCTTTAACTAGAAACAAGGTATCTGACTATAGGATGTGTTCAGTCAGTGTTTATTTAGGTAGGTTTAAATGAACCAGATTATATACATTTAAAAATCATTTATTTATAAAACATTTACTGAGCAATGATAACTGTGCAATTAATTTTTAAGTACTCAGGATACAAGAAGACATCTGTGGCCCCTGCCTTTAAGAAATTTAAAATCTGAAAGGGCAGATACAGCACAGTGAAAAGAGCATTAGCTTTTGAGTCAAGACTTGAATCCACTTTTACTGCTTAGCTGGGTCATATTTGACTTGCCACATAACCTCTCTGTGTCCCAATTCCTTCACTTCCAAAACAGGCATGAGAACTACTTCATAGGATTGTAGTGAAAGGTCAAAATTCTGAAGAGTAAGACCCCTAGACCTGAATGAAAAAGGGCTGTAACAGTGGAAAAATCCACCGCCCCACCCTTGACCTTTGTCTGAACCAAACTACACCAGGTATTTACAAAATACCAGCAGATGTGAGATAAAATCTTAACAAACAACATTGTTACAGGAACTGGTTAACTGCGGAAAATCTATTGTATACTGGTCAGCTATCTATTACAACTGATGTTTAACTGAGGAAGGGAAAAACAAAGTTGTAAAAGTTCCTCCACGTATGCTCTCTAACCCCACTTTGTCCTACCTCCCCCCTTTTTCTTTAAATACCCTGGTCCCCGCTTGCTGAGGTCGAGCTAGATACGAGCTCGGCCCCAGTGCACTGGTTTCTTCAATAAACCTCGTGCGTTTGCAGCAAGTTGGTCTCCTGAGAGTTCCTGGGTCAGCGCTGGGTCCCGTGGCTGGAGCGAGGGGTCCTTTCTAAAACGGGGTGCCCTTACAGTAGTGAGGATTAAATGAGACAACATAAGTTTTGTCTTCAATTATTATTACTTTCTTCTATTCCTTCATCATTACCCTGTAAGTAGAGCAAGAGATGAAAGTCACTCACCTAGACAAGAACAGTGTGGTTCAGGGAAGTCGAGCAATGTTTTGGAAATAGCTAGACAGTGGCAAGAGAATTCTCTAACCAGCATCTGCAGAACCAAAGCAATTTACCTTCTACATTTCACCCTTCCTTGGACTCTGATTCTATGATGGAAGCCAGTTGCAGACCCTCAACATAACATTGCTCATACTAATCATAACTCTAAATGAAGTCTTTCTCCAAGCCTCTGTTTGCATAAGACTCAGAATCTTTTTGGCTTTGTCCCTGGTCTCCACCCACGGGCTTGTCAGTTTAAAAATATGCATATATTTTATTTTATGGTAGGAAGAGTCAGACATATATGGAATTGGGCTCAAGTTCTGGCAGCAAATCACCTTGATTTTTTTTGTTTGCTTGCATTTAAAAATTGAGCATAGGGCCTCCCACATGCTAGGTAAGCACTGAGCAACACCTCCAGTCCTTCTTATTTTGAGGCAGGGTCTCCCTAAGTTTCCCAGGCCTGTCTTGAACTCGTGATGCTCCTGTTTCAGCCGCCCCAGTAGCTGGGATTACATGTGTGCAGCACCACACCCAGCTCACCTTGGCTCTGATGGTGCTCCTGTCATCAGTGTGCTCAGAAGACTGGAGCAAGAGGAGCTGCCACAGAGGGAGCACAGTATAGGCATATTTCACACATAACTGATTGAAATTTGAGATTACCCTGGCTTCCATCATTCATGACCTCTGCAGAAAACTGATGGTTAGAAGGAATCACATCTTGCTTAATCATTCCCACAACCTTTGATCCTCTTCCCTGTTGATAATCACTGCTTAGCATATTTCTTGCTGCTGAGAAAGTGGGCAGGCAGCTGCTACAGCCTGTAGCAGATTTTAAGGTTGCTCCTTAGGGGGTTGGCAAAAGATACCTTGTGAAGCTGAGGATTTTTAAAATGTGTTTGTTTCCTTCGCCCTGGAGAGTCTGAGCAATCAATCTTGGGCTTTTCTTCTCTAAACTGTTTATGTTTATGAAGGAAATAATTTAATCAATGTGTGAAAGTGGATTTTTCTAAACATTTTCAGTTTTGATGGCTAATTTACATATATGTTATAGGAGCTTTGCAAATTGATTTGGAGACTTTGTTCTGTGCATACTATACATGCTAATTACATTGCTAGGATGATTTTGTTAGGTAATGTGGGCTATCTTTTCTATTAATTTAAAATCAATAACTGCCTATCAAATTTGAGACCCTCCAATCAACTATGTAGCTAGTTGGCTACATTTAGAATTTGGGGTGATTGAAATTTGTCATTTTCTTCCAGATATTTAGTGCCCAGACTCCCTGACCCAGGGAGAAGAGTCAGTATTTGTCACTGATGGACACAGTCCAGGACAGATACAGCAGAAGTGCATTAATGGATTCTGCATGTTCAACTATGGGACATAATAAAATGATTTCTTTAGGTTATAAATATTCTTAAAGGTTTCTCTCTCCCTCTCTCTCTCCCTCTCCCTTTCCCTTTCCCTCTCCCTCTCCCTCTCCCTCTTCCTCTCCCTCTCCCTCTCCCTCTCCCTCTCTCTCCACAACCTAGAACAGTGTTGTTGGAAATAGGTTTCATTTCAATACTTTGGATATTACCATGATCTCTATTTAAAATAAAAAAGAAATCTCTACCGAGAAGGGTTCTGAGACTGTGTCCATACTTAGTAAACACAAACATCTTGATTAATTAGGAGCACATGCCACAGATGCAGCAAGGATCAGGAGTGGTCATACCCCATCTATCATCTCTGTCTGGGCAGGAAAGTTTCACATGTAGCTGCTTGATAAGAATTACAGAAAACAGCCCGTTTTGTGTTTGTTATGAATAAAACCCTAAGCTGCATACTTCTGGCCTTTCTACAGGTTTTCCTTAGTGTAGCCTGAATGTGGTATATTAGTTTGTCTTAGCAGACTACTTTTGTTTATAAATAGCTCACTCCCCCAATGCTTATGCATTTTCATAGCTCCCTGCCATTGCTTAAGCTCTTTCCTCTTCCTAAAAACATTGCCCTTCCTTTCTTTAGGGAAATTTTTCTCACTGTCTGAGGAGCGCCTCAAATACTGTGTCTTCCTCTGTAAAGCTTTCCTGATCTGCCCAGGCAGGATGAGTGGCTCCCTTTTCCATCTATCCAAATCAATTAGTTGAGTCTCTATTACCACACCTGCTACATTGCTCTGTAATTACTTGTTCGCATGCCAGCATCTAGACCAGAATGCTAGGCATATGTCTGTAAACATGAAGTGGATCAAGCATTGTTCAGAAAAAAAAGAAAAGAAAACAGAGCTCCTTACTTAAAGCTGTTGAATATCTACATCATATATTCATAGAGAATATAGTGGGTGCAAATATAACAGTAATGGTGGCTGGGAGGGTAGAAAGAAGAAAATAGTCAAGAATAAAGACATAATTGGTGTGAATTCCAACAGAGAGAATAGTAAAATTATGTGTGAGCAAAGAGGAACATTTATAGGAAGAACAAGTAATTGAATCCAGGTTATCGCATGGAGGTGTGTGTGTAGGTTCTATATGCCCTTGGAGTGAGGGCAGAGTCAGTTTTGCTCAAATGGACATGTGTAATAGACTCAAGGCCTCTGTGCAAGTACCTGAGAGACTCAGTAAATTCTTGCCTGGTCAGAGGAGAAATAGGTAGAGGCTGGATAAACTTGAAAGCCCTCATCCCTTCTAAAGACTTTCCAATTCGCTTGTAAAAATGATGAACCCATCAAACCAAATACAGACAGTGGGAAAATTGAGCTTTGGAACTACACACACACACACACACACACACACACACACACACATACACACACACACACACCTGCCTCAGGGTCACTGGTCTTTAATAGGGTTGTATAGAAATACTGTAGCCTGGCCAACATGTTGCTTTCCATACTTTCAAAGGAAGCATCCCTTTCCAGATAGTGGTCTATTCCATTAAAAATATCTGAAATTTTACAGTTTATAAGAAATTCTATGCATTTTGTTTCATTGACTCCTTACGAAAAAGACTTTTTGAAAACCCAAACCATGTGGACATAGAACTGTCTTCATTTTAAATATAGGATAATTTAAAAAGATTAAACAGAAAACAGCACAGCTGTGTTTGAATCCAAGACCCTAAGTGTTCTGTGAATCTCGTCTTTTCTGTGAACTTCCTAAGTCTTCTGCTTATGTTTTTTTACCACATTTGTCATTTTCTTCATCTTATTAAATTTATGTTCTTGCTCTATGTCTTCCATTAGGTTCTAAACTCCTTGAAGTACTCGCATTGTTTATTTCTTCCTATGAACCTGATTTGGTGCTAACATACCTAGTTCTTTTCTTTGTAAAGAAGCAGCGCTGTTTCTTTACAGGTATATCAACAGACAAGCATGGTGTGTGTTCTATATACATATTAGTTTAATAAGTGAATAAAAGAAAGCAGCTATTAAGTAATGAGACAAATAAAATTAATAATCACATAGTATAAATTAATAATCACATATGTGCTGATTTAGATTATTTCTGTCGTCTAGGATGAATTAATGCATGTTAGTGGGTAAAGAAAGCCCCACCTGAGATAATCACTTAACTGAGTAGACATTATGAAGAAAGAGAAGAAGAAAATACACAGATTAATGGGGAAAATTGTCAGACTTCCTCAACCAGGGAGTTTCAGATGGAGAGGGCAGCCTTAGGAGAGGACTAAATGGCAAAGGCTGGTACTGGGTCAGAATCTATTAGAAGAATGAGATTGGGCAATCCACTAAACTGCAGGCTTTTAAAATGGAATTGTGAACTTTCATATCCACATAAACAGCCAGGACTGAAAAACTAAAGGTCAGCTTTAAACTATGATAAAGGGACCCACATTAAAAAAGTATAGCTATTTAGATGATTGAGTCAATCCTGGGCATATGTGTTTGCTAATCAACTCCACAGGAAAGGGAAAGTTAGGAAGCAGAGCTTCCTAGCAGAGCAGAACAGGAAGGAAGGAAGGGAGGCAGGAAAGAACAAATATTCCTTAGACTTCTTCTAGGTGCCAACTAATATTCCAATAGTATGAATGTTAAGTGTTCAAATGATAGGGAACCAAGACACAGAAGGAACAGTAATGCCAGAGGTTACACAGTGGCAGCAGAGCTGGGGTGTAAATCTAGGCATGCTCAACCTCTCCTGGGCCTCTGCGAAACTTCCTATCCCCTTATTTCCAGGACTCTTCTTGACATGCTGATTCCCCTTTCTTCTTCCTCATCTGATCCCCTTTTCTAAGCCGTGTTATCTACTTGGTTTAGATTACCACCATTGGCTTTGGGAGAATTCTCTTTTCTTCAATGTTTTTAATTTTTCTTACTTGACTTTTATGTCTGTTATGTGTTTTGGATTGGATGCTAAAGCACAATATTCTAAGGCATTAGATACTGTGCCAAGCGGCTGGCAAATGAAAAGAGGGCAGTTTGGTCTGCCAGTGGGTGTTATTGCTACTACAGGTGTCCTTCATGATTCCTTTACACATGCCATTAGGTGATTCTTCAGATGAATTTCCTTACCAGTCAACCTGGAAGTTCCCTGGTTTTCTGGCAGGAGGTAGAGGAGAATAAAATTACCATTTAAATAGCTCTTTATTTTAACAGTAGAATATCCCAGTCCATACACGTTAAATATATTCTACTTAATGGCGTGAAGGAAAGTACCATTAAAATAGCTTAATTAATAGTGTGAATGAAAGCACCATTAAAATTGCTTTTTATTTTAACAATAGAAAATTCCAGTCTATACACATTAAATATATTCTACCTACAAACGAAGCCCTTACTTCACTGTCCAAAATTACTTTGTAAGGATAAGTTAATCAGCAAGTACTTAAAGAATATCTCTGTTATTTTTCTGGGTCCCAGGAGGTGAGGGGATAGAGTTGAGGTGATGACAGAAACTCAGGAATGGAGATTGTGGGCCACACCTGAAAGAGTTCACAGTATTATTGTAGGAATACAATTAACATATCTGAAACAAGACAGCAAGGAGGCTTACCATGTAGTCACATAGGTTCCCAAACTTATTTGGCTTTTCAGAAAAGTAAAATTACTCAGTATCCCCCTGGAAGTGTACCTTCTTTAAGCAAATAAATAAAAAGATGCAGTGACAAATTTGCATTCTTTTCTATATCTGTATTACATGTCAACCCCCTGCCCCCAGAGGGGACAGTATCACCCACTTTTAGAATCTGTGATAGTGTTAGCTTATGAGCCAAGAAAATAAGTACTCAAGGATTTTGAAGTTGAAATTCATTAACATGATCACTCAACAAATGTTTATTGATTTCTGGTTGTGTGCAAACATTGTGCTTAGGATGTTGAGATTAATGTAACCAGTCCCTGCCACTGGAGAGAGTCCCATGTCTTATGAGATTGCAGAGTCTGGTTGCTGTAATAGTGATGAGAGAGACCCAGTGCCAGGAATCAGACAGCTGTCAGGGAAGCCAGGGAGGCTGCATACAGGAGGTGGCTTTTGGCCCAGTCTTGAATTATGAGTAGTAATTTGCACTTTTCTCAAGAGGAGAGTGAGCTAGTTGATTTTGTTTTTAAACTTGCCTCTACTTCTCATCAACTGTGCTGGTTTATAACTGTTCTCATTAGCAATGGGTGTTAAGTTATATGGTACTGATAAGGATGAAGAGACAGAAGTATTTTGCTACAAGTCACAGTTTATAAAAGAGCCTTTTAGAATGAAAATGAGAGAAGATAAAAAGAAAAATAGTTGTTTTATATTACTTCTTCATAGTCTACTGTGTTTTCTACTTGTTATTTACACAAATTGTCACCAATTGTTCTTTCCTTTGATTTTACAATATTTATTGCATTTAATATGCTAGTTATACATATCTTGATTTTTCAATATCAGTATTACTTTATATATTTATATCCTCTATTAGATATTTTTTCTTTGAGAACAAGAAATTTCACTTTATATTTTTTACAGAGGAAGAAGCAAAAAGGAATGAACAATTATTTAATGCCTATTATGTTACCAGAATTATGCCAGTTGCTTTAAATCTGCTACTTCAATCCCTTCAATAATTTGTAAAGTTTGTTGTCTTAATCCATTTTACAGGTATGTAAATTAAGGTAGAATAAGACTAAAAGTCTTGCCCAACGTTATATAGCTAAATAGTAAGTATGACCTAGGTTATCTGCCTCCTCTCCTCTTTCTACTTTTCCCCACAATGTTAGTTTTTAAATGTAGACTTCATCTTTATTAAAGGGGTAATGAATGGATTAGTTCTCTTTATTTAAGGCCTTCATCTCATTCATTCATTAATTCACAAAATTTCCTGCTATATTCAAGGAGTTTGGGATTCTAAAAGGAAAAGATACTGGCCATTACCATTTAGTATAAATAATATCTTGAGACAATTGGTAAGTTTCCTAATTCATCTCTTTTAGTAGGAGAGCTTCTTCCAGCTTGGTGTGGTGGTAGATGCCTATAATCCCTGTAAATGGGGGGCTGTGATAGGAGGATTGCTGGTTCAAGGCCAGTCTTAGTAATTTAGCCAGACCGGTTTTTTTTATCCTTTAAAATGTATTTTTATTTTTTGTGCTTTTATTGGTGCATTATAGTCCCCTGTTTTAAAATAAAAAATAAAATAGACTCAATGTAGCTCAGAACTAAAATGCCCATGAACTTGATTCCCAGTACCACAAGAAAAAGAAAAGAGAGAGACTGCTTTAGTAAGGTATACAATGTCTTATTTTAGCCAAATCTTTGACAAATGCAAACATTCAGAGCAGTTTGAGAGAAAACCTCATTTATCATCTTTCTAGATCCCTTCCCTCTTTCAAGCCAGAGGTGCTCCTATCAGAAGATACTTGTTTTGTTAATCCAAACTTAAAGTTTTCCACTTGCAAATAGCAGCAATGCAGTTTTTCTGGGCAACCATAACTCCATTGCTATTTCTAAACTTGGTCCTTAGGGACACACACACAAACACACACACACAGACACACACACACACACACACACACACACACATACACACACACAACACACACACACACACACACACACACACTTCTTTTGGTTAGGGGCTCCAAATAATTGGGTGAATAATAACATAATATACTGGTGCAAACTTAAATGATAAGATGTCAGTGAGCTATATATCCAAACAATAGGTCAAAGGTCTTGATTCTTCCTTTAAGACAAAATAAAATGTGAAAGAACTTATCCAACCTAGAGTGAGATTTACACCTGTTGAGAAGTTGTTAAGAAGTTGTTAAGGGTAGATGGAGAGGCACAGCAAAACAGGAGTAATTTTTCTGATGGAGATTTGGTAAAGTCTAAAGAATATAAAATGCATACAAATCTAGTGGTACTAAAAGCTTTTGCTTACATCTCACAGGTAATTTTCTTAAATCCAAAGTATATTATGTACTTAGAAATGGAATAAGAAATTCTTCCCTTCTCCACAGACCTGCCCCTCTGCCTTTAAAATATATTATTTTCCATTTAATAAAAAAATCAATACCACTCCTTATATTCTAATTACTCATTGAGGACTCACTCTGTACCAAACATAATTCTAGCTATTTTGCATAATCATGTGTTGCCTTGATCTTACCTTTTTATTTCCCCAGGAATCTTGTTTAATCATTTAACGCCTTTTATGTTTCTTTAATTTCCCTTTCCAAATAGAATCCCTCTATTTAAAAAATAAACTTTTTTTTTGGTGCCAGGGGCCTTCTACCTTTGAGCCACACCCCCAGCCCTTTTAATTTTTTATTTCAAAACAGGGTCTTGCTAGGTTGCCGAAGGTTTCAGGAAGTTGCTGGGGCTGCCCTTGAACTTGCAATCCTCCTGTCTCAGCTTCCCAAGTTCTGGAATCACAGGCAGTGTGCCACCATGCCTGGCTGAAACAAATTTTCTATTTAGACTTTACTTCTCCATTTAGCTATTTTCTATCTACCTGGATATGTTCCCTCAACTCCTATTTATACATCACCCCACTGCAACCTGTCTGTGCCTTTAAAATTTTTGCCTAGAAACTCATTTTAGTAAAGTTACCAGTGGATCCATAGATCCTGAATCTCACCTTACTTTGACCTTCTTGTGGCATTTGAATACATTGACAGTCCTCTATAGAAATTATCTTTTTCCTTGGCTTGTGACAACATATACTGTTATATCCCCTACTTTTCCTAGGATTGCTCCTTTTCAGTCTACTCAGATTTTCTTTCTTTATCCTTCCCCTATCTTGTAAAAACTATATCACAGCGACTGTAGAAAAGGAGCTGAATGGAGACTGAGGGGAAGCAGGGGCTGAGAGAAGCAGTGCTTTGAAAGTTTTGTTAGGGACTTTGTCTGGGTCCTAAGAGCAGCAGGAAGCCCTTTGAAGGGTCTGAAGCAGGGGTGGGTAGTGATCTAATTTGGAGTTTAGACTAGAGGCCAGCAAGCATAGTGGATGTGGGAGACTAGCCTCGAGGAATTAGAGTAATCTTAGAGAAAGGCAGGTAGTAGCTTGGATTAAGATAGTAGCAGTAAAAATAAAAAGTAAATCTATTCAAGGTACATTTAGGATGTAGATAGTGGATTGTATGTGAAAAGTAAGAGAGCAGTAGCTTTTAGCTTGAACAACCTGAGAGATGGCAAAGCCACTTGCTGAAAGAGGAGAGAGTGTGGGTTCCTCAAAGGAAAGAAGTCGGTGAAGCTCCTGCTTGGAAGGAAACCCCACTGGATAACCCTGTCTCTTCCATGCCAAGGGAATCCACCTGTCTTGGTGTCCTAATATCCTTGAGTAGAAGCACCACCAGCTTGCACAGCCTCATTCTCCTTGGCCTTGTACATATTTTCACAGGATGAAATATGTGACAGCCCTTTAAATATTGAGAAGACTATTATTGGGAGAGAAGGATTAGAACGGCTGCGTGTCCCTAGAGGATAATGAGAACCTGTGGGAAGACAGATTTTAGCTAAGCATAAATAACCTTATAATGATTTTATGAAAAAGAATGCGTCAGGAGATGAGGTCCTTGTGGCTGGAACTGTTTATGCAATCCTCTGTGACCATTCCATAGGGATTGTTAGGGAGGATTTATGCCCTGACTAGAGGAGGATCTGGGAAGGGGGTGGCAAGAGAGGTGATCTCTGGTCTCTAACTCTGAGATTCTGTGACTTTGCCATGCTCCTCTTTTTCCCCATCGTGACAAATATGGGAGCCCAGTTCTGAATAACGATGGCCTGAAGTCTCTCTCTCCTGGGCGCTGACTGCTTGTTCATTCAGAATTTTGTCATTTCTTTAAGTGCATGCATGAGAGCACAATTTATTCAGAATAGACACTCGGCACTAAGACACCAAAAATGCATTAATGAAGCTACAGTAATTGAGGATTTTACCCAAGTGTAACTTTTGACCTAACTCATACATAATTCTTCTTTAGTATGGATTGTGCTTTTCTGAGCTAGCATGGAGTGACCGCCTTGGAAAAGCTGCATGTTTTAATTATGAGAGAGGATGTTTCTTGTTTTTATGACCCAAACAAGGGAATTGTTTGCTTCTGGACATATGGAAGTTTTGGATGCCAGGATGCATTGGGAGTTGGGGGAAAATGATGTGCCTCTAATTAGATATTTTACTATTAAGCTATAGTGTCTCAAGGGTGTCTACTACTTAAGTAAGGAATAAGGAATAAACTATTGTTCACATTAAACCATTATCCACATTGAAATAAAACCTCTGTTGGCAGATAGAGTGAAGAGCTGCAGCCATTAACCACAGGTATCACTCTGATACTCAGACCTCATCCATGTCCAATGGGAGTCACATTCATGAGCAGAAACAGGTGCCAGCCTACATCATACTGGATGCCAAATGCGAGCATGGGACTCAGATTCCATGACTGAATTCTCTGCTTATGCCAGTGGCAGTTAACGTGGGGCAAGAACATGATTGGCTGGTTGAAGCTCAGGGCTCATAAACAATCCTCTTTAGAGGTTTTAAAGACTTAAAACCCTCTGCACCCATCAACTGACACAGCTATGGAACCTCAAGGTTTCTTGGCCTCCATTTCAATCCATTAAGCAACAATTATTTCCAGAGCATCTTCTAGGTATGAATTGTGCTAGGTAGATGCACAGAAAGATTTAAAAATAAAGTAGATAATGCAGCAGCTGTCTTCACAAAGCTTATTCGTCTCGATGAGAAGTCTTTTGCACAAGAATACAATAGAAAGAAATATGTGATAAGTGTCACCGTGAGTGGCATTTCACAATAGAGGAATCACAGTAGGGTGCAGAGAGCAGTCCAGATTTATGAGTATGTAGGATTTATACCAGGCTTTGCTATGGGGACTTGGACTTAGCAATGAGGAATGGAAAAATAATTTTAGGGAAGGATCAGACTTGGAGGCAAGAATGAATAAATCAAGCTGAGGGTCTATAAGTGACCAAATTGCAAAATGGTTTACATTGGAATTTCCCTTGAGACAAGGTGTTCAATTTCTGAACAAAGATTTGGGCTAATCAGTGAGTGATTTGCTGCATGGAGAAAGGAGGTAGGTTTTCAGTTGACTTGTTCACCTTAACTAAATGCTAAATGGTGAGTCTAGCTGCTGCTAAGAGTTGTGTAACCAGGAGAAATGATGGCATCAGCTGCTACACTATAGGCTGTGTGTGTGTGTGTGTGTGTGTGTGTGTGTGTGTGTGT
>PVJS01019029.1:0-34181 GCA_004027185.1 Glis glis | reverse complement strand
GGAGGATCTGGGTTCGCGGCCAGCCTCAGCTCTCTCTCTCTCTCTCTCTCTCTCTCTCCACCTAGTGAGGCCCTCCGCAACTTCGTGAGACCCGGTTTCAAAATAAAGTATAAAAATTAGGGCCGGGGGCGTAGCGCGGAGGTAGAACGCCCCTGGGTTCAATCCCCGATACCGCAAAAAAAAAAAAAAGAAACCTAAGCCACATGGTGAGCTCCTGGATAATGAGATGCTGCAGGGAAAGACGGAAAGACAAGGAGAGGGAGGGAGGGAGAGGACAGAGCCCAGAATTGTCAGTCATGTTGGTAATAAGCCATCTTGGAAGTGATTCCTCTAACCTCAGTCACCCTCGCTGATGACACATGGATTAGAGATGAAGCTCTCAGCCAAGCCCTTTTCAATCCCTGACCTACAAAAGCAGGAGCAAAATGGAATAGCTATTTTAAACCACTAAGCTGTAGGTTAGCTTGTTATGCAGCAAGAGATAATTGAAACACTGGGTCACCTGCCTCTTCTGTCCATGATGTCTCAATTGTATTGGAATAAAACAGTATTTTTAGCAACACGTGTTCTAGATCACATTTTCTTTGGTAAATGGAAAAGCCATTTGCCAAGGAATGTCGCCTTAAAGTCACAGGGAACATTTCAACCAAAGACTACAATTTGTGTAAAAGATGCAATTTCACTAATCTCTGTGGCAACGCCAGGAAGGGAGGTATCATTGCTTCATTGCCTGATTGGAGAAGATGAGCAAATCCCAAGATCCTGCCTTGTGTCCATGATGCCAAATTCATGAGTTTCTCATTGATGGTTATTTATTGCCAGGGCTCCAGTAGCTGGGGATGCTCATATTTATGTCATGGCAGTTTTCTTTGCCCATTTTATAAAATTAGTAGTTTGTCAGATTCCATGAATATTACTAATCTGTCGTTAATGTCCTATTGGTCAGAAAGAACCAGCTTCCCACTTTTCTATATCTACAGCAACATCTGCTATTGTCTGTCTCCACATTCTAGGGGATGTGAAGTGGTTTTGATTAGCCTTTTTTCAATGATTAATAATGTTGATTATCCTTGCACGAATCTGACGACTAGGTGTATATCATCTTTGGAGAGATGTCTGTTTAAATCCTTTATCCATTTTTACATTGTGCCAATTGCCTTTTTATTTTTGGATTGCAAGATTTTTTTAATATGTTCCACATACTAGACACTTATTAAATATATTACTTGCAAGTACTTTCTCCTGTAAGACACTGATTCTTAATCTATTTTTATATCATATGTAGCATTTAAGAATCTGATAAATCCAGGTACTTTCATCCAACTAAGTGCACACTACGGTGAAATACTGTGTACATTTTCAAGGATTTCACCAAGATCCTGAGGCCACTTCATGGGAACCCTAAGATTCTATGTCTCTCTTCCTCTCTCCAGGTTTTGCTTTTCTCTAGGACCATGCAGATAAAGTCTGACAAAAGGAAATGCATTGAAATACAATGAAGAAAAAGACTCTCTGGGTGGAAGATATGAGGATTCGATGTGGTGACAGAGTAGCCTTGCTAGGAAATTTCCTTGAAAGACCAGACAATCCTCTATGGGACTAAGTATGCCGAGTTTCCAGGGGAGAGAGGAAAGCTATGCATGAGACGAGAAGAACTTTTCCCCTTCTTCCTGGATAGAGTAGGAAGAAGGGAGAGGGAGAACTACAGCCAGCTGAGGAACTCAGAGAAGGCTGGATATCTCCCAGGGCATATTCTGATGAATTGGAAATAAATGGCTGTTTTCCTAGGACTGATCAACAGCAGTTGCTTAAATGCCTTTGTCATGTTTGCTTCTCGATTGGAGAGAAAAGATGAAATGGAACAGTGAGAACTATTTAAACAGACAACTAGAAGCCAGAGGCTGGGAACATTTAGACCTTTCTGTTTTTCTAAAGTCTATTGCTAGAAGAAAAAAATTCATGAATCTTTGGACATGTAAAATTACTATTTAAGCCTAACTCAATGTCTTGTGACAAATTTCCTGACTTCTAATATCATTATCTTTGCCTTTCAAGAATAATCAGAAAAAAAGCGTGTGCACCGTTTCAGAATCTATCCGGGATTCCAAGGCATCCTAGAAACTTAGCATTTAATGTGAGCATTTGAGCCTTGTACCAGAATTCTCTATGTACCATGCCTGGTAAAAGGTCATTTGGTTTGGCTTAAGGGCTCTTGATGATGGGGAAGTCTCCATCTTATAAAAGGCAATCTAGTAGATTTGATCTTTGAGCGATTCTGACTCTTAGAAAATGTCTTCTTCACTGAGCTGAAATAAACCTCTAGTATTATCGCCAGTTGTGTTTGGAACGAAATACATGAAAATTTTAGGTAGTCTTTATTAAGCAACATCTGTAAGTTAAACACTCATGTGGTAGAAGCATTATATTATTAACTCTTAAGCCTTATAATCCAGAAAGGTAGGTGTATCCTTCCCATTTAATAGGTAAGAATTGGGAACCAAAGTCATAGTTCAGAAATAATAACTGAAAGATTGGGATTTGAACGTTGGTCTATATTATCTCAAAGTCTGAATGATTTTCACTGTGCAACACTGTCTATCTAAGAATGATGTATGTTTTTCTTTTTTACTTGAAATGTTTAAATGATAGAAGATAATACCATTTCTCACTGTGCCTATTCTCTGCTCCTTCTTCGGCAAGTAGGTAGCATCTGTTTTTTCTAACCAAAGAAACTAATTGAATATTTCTCATTGCAAAGTTCAGTGATAGCTCCTTCAGACATATTCTTCTGAATGGGAACTTGGCTTATTAATGAATCATCTCATAACCTAGTAGCAACAACAGAAAATAATACTGTTGAGGACTATTTGGATGGGACAGAATACGACAGGCACTAAGAATGAATGACCAAATCCATTGTGTGTTTTGTCTTTGCAATTATTTTGTTTGTACTTTTTCTTTTCTCTATCTACAAATCTGGTTCAGTTTTCATTTCCTTGATGTTGCTTTACTGCCAGAAAAAAATTAAATCGATTTCTAGTTGTTAAATTGACAAATGGCAACATCTTTATTTTTATTTGTTCTGGTAGCCAGCTAGATGTAAGTACAGTCAAGCAAGCTGGGAAATTTCCATTTTTCAGTTGGGTTAGACTCTTGCCAAGGCAGATGCTTCTAAAGATATAGAGCTGGGATTGAGGATGTCTCCATTCCTGATGAATAGAGTCTGTAGAGGCAATATGGCCAGCGAGGTCTCTCTCTTTTTTTTCTTTGCAGTACCGGGGATTGAACTCAGGGGTGTTCTACCTCCGCGCTACACCCCCGGCCCTATTTTTTATACTTTATTTTGAAACCGGGTCTCATGAAGTTGCGGAGGGCCTCACTAGGTAGAGAGAGAGAGAGAGAGAGAGAGCGCTGAGGCTGGCCGTGAACCCGAACCCGGATCCTCCAGTCTCCGCCTCCCAAAGTACTGGGATTACAAGCATGCGCCACCACGCCTGGCCTGAGATCTAGTCTCTCTTTGTAACCACAGATTTTTAGGTTTTAAAAATTAGGTTCCTAGCCAGGTGTGGTGGCGAATGCCTGTAATTCCAGTACTTGGGAGGCTGAGACAGGAGGATCACAAGTTCATTGCCAGCCTCAACAACTTAGTGAGACCCTCAGCAATTTAGACCCTGTTATAAAGTAAAAAAGGGCTGGGGGTAGAGCTCAGAGGTAGAATACTCCTGGGTTCAATCCCCAGTACCAAAAAACAAAAAAATTAAGTTCCTTACAGTCATAGGTACACAGCAAGCTCTTGAATAACAAGTATTCCATAACTGTAACTGGATGTCTCAAATTTCTGCAGCAATCAGGCATAGTCATTTATTTATTTATTTATCCATTTATTTTGGTACTGGAGATGAACCTGGGGGGGGGGAGGTAAGCAGCTACTTCTGAGCTATGTCCCCTAGCCATTTTGTATTTTTTAATTTTGAAACAAATTCTCGCTAAGTTGCTGAGGGTTTTTCTAAGTTGCTGAGGCTGGCCTTGAACCAGTGTTTCTCCTGTCTCAATCCCCCAAGTACTGGGATTACAGGTCTTCACCACCAAGCCTGGCTAGGCATCATGTTTTAAATGAAGCATCTCTGGGTTCTCTGTCTTGTGATGTATACTGGGATCTTCTTGCTAGATGAGGGACATTGCATGTGCACACAGTAGGGCCTTTATGGGAACAAGAGAGAACATTGGTATTTTATATATATATATATTTTTTCATGCTTTTGAGCCCCTTACAGCCATGTTCCTAGACTTTTGACTAAAATGAATTCTTCACTATTTAAACAATGTTTTTCTTAATCCTTTATGTCCTAGCATCATCCAGTTTCTTATTATCTGCTGGATGCAATGAGAGATAGAAACTGATGTTTTTAATAAAAAAGGTCTTATATTGATGAACAAGGAATTAAAGGCTTGAAACCTTCTAATTGCATGGCCCAGGCAATGAGCTCAGGCTGCCTCTGGGTTTACCCTGTTCCCACATGCAGCCGCATGGACACTGTAGAGAGGCCCCACCGACTCTGCGGGGAAGGCATGGGGAAGAAGAATCCTTTATTAGGCAGGCAAGAATGAAAGGGGTTGGAAGAAGTAGGCATGTGATAAAGTCACTTAAAATCTCTGTTTAAATACATATTTAAGACTGTTCTGAAACACATGGTTTTGGCCTTGCAGGTGAGCTCTAGGGCAGAAGGAAGATTATGGAGTCAAACTGCCTCAGGGACCTCATTGGTAGATGATAGTTTCTTCATTAATTCTCATTCCTTCATTCATCCATCCATTCATTCATTCTGCCAATATTCACTGAGTTCCGGATACTGTCCAGAAGCTGGAGTTACTGTGATGAGCAAGACAGATACAGCCCAACTCTCCTGCAAACTCTAGTGCTATCAGAATAGTGCACCCTCTGATCACACAAAGTTAAAAGGAAATTTCAGATGAAAATGACCTTTTTTTTGCGTTAAAAATCTATTTTCAAAAACTACCTCCATAAAGTGCAGTAATATAGAGGCTCATGCATTCATGCAATAAATATTTATGAACTACTGTTATTGTTAAACAATGCCTAGTGTCTGAGATAGCATGGTTACAATGGTCAGGCATACTGGTCTGGTGCGCCCCCTCTCTCTGGAAGGAGGGTATTTTACATAGCTACGCAGTGCTTCACTATGTGTTGATTTTGAACTTTCAACTCAAAGAGCAATCCCCCTTACCTGCCTTTTGCTAAGTTCTAATTTCTAGAAAAAGCTTAAATGTAAGCTCTTAAGTATCACAAGAGTTTGTTCTGTCTGGCATAGGGTGTAGCTAATAAAAGGAGTGAAATGTGCAATGTGTGCATGTATGATGTTGATACCCTGACATATATCAAAATGTATAATTACAATGCACCAATAAATGAACATGAAAAAAAAGGAGTTGGATGGAAGGAAGTATTAAAATATATTTATCCAGTTCCCCTGCTTTGTAAACAAGTTACCTGAACTCCAGAGAGTAGAAGGCACACATTCAGTGATGGAGCCAGGTGGTTCAGTTCCCAGCTGGGTCACCTTTCTATTTCACCATCCTTGTGCTTAACCTTTATAATATCTACCAAAGTAAGGAATAGGACTTTGTCTTTCTCATTCATTATTACATTTAAGTGCTGCAATAGTGCCTGGTATGTGGTAGGTGCTCAATGAATGCTGGTGAAACAATTAATAAATGAAAGAAAGAAAAGCTATTCATCACAAGTATAGCTTACAAGACATCCCCCAAGGCCAATGGATCCAGCTTTGCCAATAATATGCAAAACCAATATGTGCAGGGAGTTTGAATTGTTCATTGACTTCACTGATCTTTGCCCTGAGTGTCGTCTCAGTTACCTGGACCTCCTTCTGCTGCCTGTATCTCTCTAGCATGGAACACCAGGAATCACGGTGGAGCTTCAGACAATCAAATCATTCATTCAACCAACAGGCAGTTGGCCATGCAAGAGGGTTCCAGGGGAATTCCTCACAGATTCTTATTAAAAACAATCACATGGGGTAGAGAGGAGAGGCCACGGTATAGTTTAATTTATGCCTTGTACTCTGGCCCACAGCTACTTTTCACAGCTGGACCAACACATTAGTAAGTAAAATGAGATCCCAGAGTGAAGAAGGTTGCTTACACGTAAAGAAGTCTGTTGTCTAGCTAGAGGCCACAATTGATAAATAGAGCAAAGATCTAAGGAAAGAGGGGCCGCTTGGTTTCCTTGGGACACCTACGCTGGCACTTGAAGAATTCATGTTTTCATTTTGTCCCTTTTATCCTGTGACCCAAAATGAAGTGCTTCTTGGCAGATGAACTGAAGAGAAAGGTTCCAGCATGTCCCACGTACCACAGAATATTCCAGGTTTATTTCAGCACCATTCACAGAAGCCAAAGAATGTTTGGGTTATGAATGGAGTCAAAGAATGGCCTATTATTTTTACACCCAAGTTAGCTGAAAGTAGACACTAGAAAAAGCATTTTAGAAAGGAAATGTATTTTCCCTTTGAGAGTTATATAATGTGGTACAATTATACCCAAAGGCAATTGGATTTGATTTTGTATAAATGATAACCCAGCATGGATCCATCCTCAAGCAGCGGGGACTAGAGGTGAGACAGCTGTCTGGGTGACTGAGCGAAGTGAGTTCTGATTCCAAGCAAATCATTAACTGATTTAGCAACCATAAATGCTCCTTTGATAGAATAAGCCTGGTTGGTGAAATAGAAGACAGGATCTTCTGTCTCTGTTCTGCCAGTAGCAGTCTGTATGAATACAGAGAAGCTGCTTAGGTGCTCCATGTCTTCTTCATTCACTTCTTTCTGAAATGGAAATAAGCACATTGAGCCTACCCATTAGGGGTTGAATTGTACCCCTCAAAAAGGTATTAAAACCTTAATCCTCTGGTACTGCGAATATGGCCTTATTTGGAAATAGGGTCTTTGCAGATGTCGTTCAGAAGAGGTCCTTACGGGTGGATCCTAATCCAATTTGACTGCTTCTCTTATAAGAAGAGGTCAGTCTGGACACAGAGGCACACAGGGAGAATGCTGTGAGACAAGGCGGGCAGAAGCTGCAGCTGCAAACTGAGGATCAGTGGTGACTGAAGGCCACCAGCAGCTAGGAAGAGGCAGGGAGGGTTCTGCCCAGAGTCTCAGGGGAAATGTGGCCCAGCTGATGCCTTATTGCAACTCTAGTCTCTAGAACTATGAGAATACACATTTCTGTTGCTATCTAATTTGTGGTAATTTGTTGTAGCAACCATAGGAGGCCAACTACCTTAATCACATGGTGTTGTGAGGCTAAAATACAATCCTATTTATGAAAAACATCCCCAAATCTATCAGAGCAGGATAAATTGCTGTAGAGATAAATAGACCACTCTATCTTTTTTTTTTAACCTCAAGAGATATTCCAAGTGTTATGCTCCAAAGCAGACCTAAATTTAAAACTCTGTTAGGATTGCTTTTGACCACTAAAAAGAATACTTTGCTGTCAAGATGTTAGCCTTAAAACAGTGCTATCTGTAGTAGAATCCTGATAATTGGACAGTTTACAAAGAATTTGAAACAGTCCATTGTCTGCCTTCTTTCATTTTTATGTTTTTGAATCCTTTCTTTCCTTGGATACATGAGATTTTTTTCCAGGAAAGTTGACTGTCCTTCTTTTTAGGCATAAAATAGTATCAATAACTTTATTTTTATTATAATTGTTAACACATGTTAATTAGACAAATCAATGGGTTTCAGTGTGCCATTTCCATTCATGCAGACATCATGCTTTGATCTACTCCTTCTTGCCCCTCCTTTCCACCCTCTCCCTGCTCTCCTTCCCCCCTTTCTATTCCCTAGAAATCCCTCTTCTAATTTCAGGTGGTTTGTTTGTTTGTTTATTTATTTATTTTTCTACATATGAAAGAAAACACAGTATTTGTCTTTCTGTGTCTGGTTTATTTCACTTAACATGACATGATTTCATTTTTTATGGCTGAATTATGTATGTATACCTATAAAGATACATATTATTTTTATCCACTCATCTATTGATAGGCACCAAGGCTGAATCCATATCTTAGCTCTTGTGAATACTACTGCAATAAACATGGACATTTAGAGATCTCTTTTGGATGCTGACTTCATTTCTTTCAATTCCTTCGGGTGTATTTCCTTTCCAGGACTAGTCTAGCTGGATCATAGATGGTAGTTCTATTTCAGTTCTTTGAAGAACCTTCATAGTGGCTCTACTAATTTACATTCCCACCAACAGTGTCCAAGGCACTGTTGTCCATATCTTCACCAGCATTTGTTATTTTTTTGTTTGTTTGTTTTCTTTTTTTTGGCAATAGCTATTCTGACAAGGGTGAGATAGAATCTCAATATAGTTCTTTTTTCTCTTTTTTGGTACTGGGGATTGAACCCAGAGGCATTTTACTGCTGAGCTACACCCAGGCCTTTTTATTTTTATTAGCTTTTTATTTTGAAACAGGGTCTCACTAAATTGCTGAAGCTGGCCTTGAACCTGTGATTCTTCTGTCTCAGCCTCCCAAGTACTGGAATTGGAGGAATGTGCCACTGCGCCTGGCTCAATGTAGTTTTGATTTGCATTTTCCTAATGGCTACAGATATCGAGCATTTTTTCATATTATTTTGGCCATTTGTATGTCTTTACTTGAGTGTTTTTTTTTTCATTTAGAGGATTGGCTTTCCCACAGGGTACATAATAATAATGAAATAAAAATATAACTTAAAAAATCACAAAATACAGCCACAAAAATTTTCTTAATTGATCTGGTTCTCCATTCACCACCTTTAAACAAACAATGAAATAATATCAAATTGCAGTCCTTGCACAATTATCTCTGTTAGTCTAGAGGAGTTGTTAGTCTAAAAATAGTACATTCATCATTTCCAAAATTATATTAAGCGTTAGTATTGTAGTATATTGTCCCTTCTACATATTCATATGAGGGAAATGGCCATTTTCATATAGCTAATATATATATATATGTATATATATATACATATATATATATCATATGTGCATATATATATGTAGCAGTTGCTCTTTTTATCAGGATTTTCTTAAACTCGAGTTGGTTTGAGTAAGAGAGAGTTAACTATATCAGACTGAAAACTTGAGAAACTTTGGAGGTCATTTGGTTTAAATCCCCTCATTTCACAGAAAAGGGAAGCAGAGCATAGCTGTTCAGTGACCTGTTGGAGGCTGCATGGGGACTTGGTGACAGAATAGGATTCCAGTGGCCTGGCTTGTGGTCCACAGTCTTCTCTGAAAGCATAGCGGTCACGCAGACTTGGTATTATTATTGGATCTCTTACTTACTAGCTATGTGACCTTGGACAAGTCTCTCAAATTCTCTGAACGTGCCTTTTCTAGTTTGCAAAATGAAAATTAAAAACCAAGTTGGTAAAAGCTGGAATGCAGCCATAATTAAAGTATGCAGGCCACAGAGTATTACCCAAGCTGAAAATTGTTCAGCTTGTCACTCTCCCAACCCATTCCACACTAATCATGACTTGCCCTTTGCCTCTCGGGTCAGTCATTTCTTCCTTGGCCCTCAGGACTTGCACAAGGCTCTTCTTTCTGTATCAGTTCTCCCTAGGGGCATCCGTACTGTATATGGAGCTATTCTACTCTGGTTAGGTGCTCAATTGCAAGAACTGTTCTTATTCACTCTTCTATTCTACCTTAGCACTTAGCACAGTACTTGGCAAAAGAAGAGTTGTTGAATGGATGACCCATGAATAACTGTAATAGTTGGTCTGGTTTGTCAACTTGACTCACCCCAGATCATATGACTTTGGTTGTGTAACAGTGGATTGAACCGGAAGTCCTGCCCTGAATGTGGGTAGCAGGGTTCTGACAGGTGCAGGACTTAGATAAAAGAAGGAGAAAGCCGCATAGAAGGAGCCGCTACTCTTCCTGAAGAGAACGCATCTGCTCTCGTTTGAGATCGTCAGTCTGCGATTTTGCCGTTTCCTTGAGGAGCTTCTTGATCTTCTGCTCTCGTCTGGATCCTCGGCCTCCAGCCTTTGAACTGAAGCTTCACCGTCGTTTCTCCGAGGAGCTTCCTTGTCTTCACATTTTGGACTGGATTGAATTGGTGGTTGCTTCAATCGTGGGGCTCTGGCTCTTAGACCACCGGACCAGCTGCTGATTCCTCTGACTCTTCATGTACAGTTGGAATTCTGGACTGCATTGTGAGCTAATCTAATAAATCCTTTTTTTCCCCCTTCATTCTGTGAATTCTGTTGATCTGGTGAACCCTGACTTATACAATAACGTACTTTGCTCAAAATACCAGGAAGAGATGGACTAGAAATAGGTTACATGCTTGCAAGAAGGAATCCCATCTTTTCTGCAGATATTTCCAATGTAAGGGTTGGATTGGCTCTTACAGATTATATGGGTCGTTTTATTCCCAATAATTTTTTAATCATCATTCTGTCTTGCTTAAGGTACTATTAAAATGGATTTGTTTGTATTGCCTGAACACATACTAAGGGTGGAAGGAGGCTAGGTAATCCAGGGTAATAGTTTTGCCAGAGGAAATTCAGTTCACTGTCACGTATTTGCTGAGTATAAACCAGTATACTCACCAGGCGTGGTGGCGCATGCTTGTAATCCCAGTACTTGGGAGGCTGAGACCAGAGGATCTGGGTTCGCAGCCAGCCTCAGCTACTTAGTGAGGCCCTCCGCAACTCAGTGAAACCCTGTTTTAAAATAAAGAATAAAAAATAGGGCCGGGGGTGTAGCTTGGAGGTAAAATGCCCCTGGGTTCAATCCCCAGTACCGCAAAAAAATAAAAATAAAAAATAAACCAGTATACTCAATTACTTATAAATGAACTAAAGATATCTGAAGTGTGAGAGGTACTTGTGGAAGAGATAAAAGAGCTCAGAGCTCCACATGTCCTAGGTCTTATTATCCTTATTCATAATGCAGAGACAATATCTACCTCATAGATTTTTATAAATGAAGAATAAGATAGTCTACCTGTAAGTTGTAACTTACTATATGAATGAAAGATATATATTTATGAGTTTAATTACTAAACTGGAGAATGACAACTGATTCCTTTGCTTGCTTTAGTAATTAGGACAAAACCAAACCAAACCAAACAAAACCAACCAACCAAAGAAAAAAACCAAAAAGGAGGAAATTGGCCATTTAATCTTAGTAGAGACTTAGACGCTGTCGTCAACAGTATGTGAGGTTTTCACAAACATTGATGCTCAGTGACTCTGCTGGAATGCTATAGTTTGATCTCAGGATGCAGAAAGATCTAGAAGAATCCAGGCATAATAGGACATAGACATGTGTTAACTGCTAGAACATCTGAAACTAACAGTTGGATTCTAACATGTGTGTTAGAGGACAAAAGTCTGAAAAATCTCAGATCTATTTCTTACCAATAGATCTCGCCTCTGGCTGGTTCTGGAACTGAGTGAGTCTAGGTCTGCCCCAGGATACATGTAGTTCAAGGTTATAATACCAATCATGCTTGCCTGAGAAATTAGTTCTGACTCTCATGTTGTGCACAGGGCTCTCCGTAGGGCACAATTAATCAAACCAAGGCTGTGGATGGCTCTGTGGAAGGTCCCATTCCAATAGGCTTCAGCAATGCTTGCTGGAGGTAACAAATATTTCCAGCTATTGCTAAAACATATTCTCAGAATATGTTTAACCATTCAATCAACTTCCTAATGATCACCAAGACAGAATCTCTTCTATTTTTCACACCTGCCACCCAAGGACACAGGAGACCTTTAGACTTGTTTTTTTTTTCTTTCATGTGTTCTTTAGTTCCACTCATTGTAGCAAAGCAAGGGGTATAAGCACCTGATATAAAATGCTAATGACACTTGTCTTCTTTAGCCAGAGATAAAGAACTTCCTGTGAGAAGATACCCACGCAGGATCAGACACAGAATCTCTTTAGACAAAGCATTTTCCTTTGTCTCTATCTTCTTTAGCTTCTGATACTCTCAAAGTAGGTAAGAGCCCATCATAACTAGAAGGAGCCAAGTTGTTTCTAGGCTACTCTCCTGGGCTACATCCAGGCTTATATATCCAATACCTCCACTTTTGAAGAACGTAGGTCAACCATCTATTTCTTGACTTAAAGACATTTTACAAAACCATGTCATTCTGATCCTCGAACCAAATGACCATCAGCAAATCCACATCCTTACCCAGGTGGCAAGTGCAGTCTGTGTTTCAGAACAAACATGTATACCTTTAGATTTCTAGTGTCTTTGAAATCTTGTCTTTTTGGTATCTGTTGAAAAATATTCATTGGTGGAGGTTGTAGGGACAAGATGGGAAACATAGGGTATAATTTGCCCAAAAATAGAATTCCAGGGGCGACTGTGGTTACTTTGCTCTCTGCAGAATGACCTGGGAGAAGGTTTAACACTCCTGTCCCCTGGCGGTTATGACATCTCCCAGCCACCCGCACAGAGGCTAGAAGGCACTTTGTGGCGTGAGGATGTCATTGTAGGAAACAGTCTGAACGTGGCACTTGCTCTTTTGGTTTCTAAGCACCGGGAGGGTTTTCTTTGTTATCTCACTAGAACTCTCTTTCATTCTTTAGAGAATGTAGAAGTTCAGGGATAGTTTCCAGTATATCGAAACTAATGTTTTTATATTTTGACCTTTTTGCAGAAGCATCATAGAATGTTTGAGAACCAGACAAGAGCCTATAGATTGATTCTCTCTTTTTTGGAAACATTTGTATACATTTTTTTAAATATTGGGTAGGTTTTAGTATAGTGTAAAGAGTGTTTAAAAAGTGTCTCTCTCTCTCTCCTTATATTTGACTATTATATAAAGACATTTCTTTTTTAAAGTATAGATGATTCCTTATAGATTTCAGCAAATTTTCTGAATATCACTGCGACTTAGTCATTTCAATTATGACTTAATATTTGAGTAATGTCACCACTCTCCATATCTTCCATAATTACAATTCAATTTGTCAGAATTTACTTAATAGCCACATGCCCAAGCATAAGGGAAACACTTGGTCTGTTTAGCAAACCTTCTGTCAGAGTAGAAATACAAGGAATTTGAAGCTGTTGGTTACTGTTTTAGTGTAAGTACGATATGCCATCTGATATAAGATGGCTTCTGCCAACTTAGTCAGAAAAGAATTTTGCTTAGCAGAATTCTGCTTCATAAGGAAAGGTTTTGATAAATAGTCTTGTCTCGGATGGATTAAACTATTGATTTACCAATACTGTTCCTATTTTGACCCAGGGGGGCACAGTTGATGCCACTTAGAATATTACAAACCCTCTGCCATATGCATGTTGTCTAGCCCATGCTTCAACCCTATCACCTTTCAGCAGATTGTTTTAGACAAGAGATCTCATGGGCAAGGAATCTGCAATGCATATAAGCTTACTCACTGATTTAATACGAGAGAGTCCTAGACATTGACCTTGTCTTGAGTTATTCTAACTTGGCAGGACTGTAACACTGCAAAGACCTGCAAATCCGTTTTTAACAAGGCTACCTGAACCAAATGGCCCTGGTCCAAATGCATGAAAATTTAAAGATGTCCAAGAGATCAATGGCTTACAGTATGAAAGAGCAGGAAGACTGACAGTGTACTTAACTCAGGTCTATTTGTTTATCTAGTCAAGGATTCTGTCTCTGAGCATAATAGGAGCTCTGTTATCACTTTATAAATTGCTGTGCATATGATTTCAGTAATGAACTGGGAGGAGGCAGTCTACTTGAAGATGTTAAAGGTACCAAATGCCCCACTAAAATCCCCAGATGTTCAATTATTTGAAAGAAATTATTTCTCCTCCGAGCAGGTTGTATTTTTAATTTTTCAAAAACAGCAGGTAGAATGGATATTATAATGTCCATTGAGCCCTTGGTCCTTGAAGTACCCACAGGCATTGTGGGCCAACCAAAGCTGTTCTCAAGGCAAGAGGCAGGCCAAGAATGGGATGCAGGTGCTTATAATTTTGCTTACGATTCCTTTCTGTCATTAAAAAAAATCCTATAATTTTCCAGGGTGAGAAAGAAATTGGCAATACCTATCCACTTGGCACTACATAAGTCTAATTTGGCAAGATGTATAGTGTACCCAGCATGGAAATTATCATATGTGCACATTAGGTACTGTGTCTAAAACGGCAGCCTAGCGTACTCTCCTACTCTCATGACAGTGTGTTGAGCACAAGCGCTCTGTGAGCTTTGCATGGAGCGTTTCCCCTTGGCAAAGTGTTTCAACACATCCTAACATAGGCCTTTGGACATCTGCCAATGTGATGTGTTGAAAATACCAGTTGTCGAAACCACGAGAAAGGAAACATGCAAGTGTGTATGCATACATTTGCTTTTGTAGCAAGGTGTGTGAATTGTTCTATTGTACATATATAGTTTTCTTCCAGTTCTCAGAGTGGTACAGGTTGAACATTCCTAAATAGGGAGTGAGGGAGGGAAGGAGGAAGGAAGGAAGGAAGGAAGGAAGGAAGGAAACTAATTCATGGGTACAAATAAAGGGCGAAAGAAAGACTGAAACAAAAATTATTAGACCTGAGTCCTACTGACAAACACTATTGTGTATGCTCTGGAAAGTATATATATATATATTTTCTTTTTTTTTTTTTAGCTAAGCTTCAGTTTCCTCTTTGTAACATGATTAAGTTTGAGCAGTTGATTTCTTAGTTTATACTAAGCCTAATTTCTGTAATAATTATGGCTAAACCAGAACAAATGTATAGACAATCTTTAACCTTACAATTCTCTACTCAGATATTGTTCACCCACGTGGTCCATGGAATTTTAATTCTCAGCTTTAAATGTGCCCAAGGTATTATAAAGACAGATAAAGAACTTTCCTTTGAAAAGGTGTGTGGGGAGGTATTGATGGTTGACTGCAAATGAAGAAGGGAATGTGCTTTCGTTGTGAGTTGGCAGGAGCCCCACCAAAAAATGAAATCAAGGTGTAACTGGTTCATTCAATCAGCTGGACTCTGTAAACTATGAGCATGAAGCGAGGTAATGTGATTTTCCCTTCAAAGTGCATCTTCAGCCCCTCTGAGCCTTCTCTGTGGATTAGTTCTTTTTCTGTCCCTGGATGAACCCTTAGGCAGGTCTTACCCCTCAGATGATAAACAAATGGTCCCTTGTGTGGAGATTAAAACTTCTGTCTGATTCAATAATCACACAACTTCAGTCTAGTCCAGAATATTAATGAAGTCTTTCAAGCGCATATCCAGCTATATCTTCTTCTTTCCCTTACCTTGGGTCTGATCCAGTCTCAGAATCCCGAAGTCCAGCGAAAGGTCAGGGTGGTCTCTTTAATCCTTCCTCATTTCAGTTTTTGACCTCTCTAGCTTTGGAGGGGATGATGAGGGAGTTCATAAGTAAAGGACAGAGTCTTATCTGCTATGATCTGCCATTGTGCCACCTAGACTTGGCAGGTGTCCAAAAGTGACTATCTTTTTGGAAGATTTTGTGGTATCTGGTGGATGCATGACTAAGGTTTATGGCTGCAGCTTCCTGGATCTGGTAAAGGTTTCTCTTTCAATTGGGCACAGATATCTTCTACCTCAGTTCTTGTGCTTCTTGCAATTCAATGTTCTGGGGAGACAGAAATGAGACTTACTGAATAGAGAAGGAGATAGGGTAAGATTCAGAGGTGCACATGGGGTTAGACAAGAGAGAAGAAGATGGATGCACCCCTAATTTTAGAAATTTCCATGCCCAAAGGAAGCCCGAGTTCAAAGAGAGCAGCCTGAGCTCAAAAAAGTGAAATTTTATATTGGGTGAGTTTACTGTTTTGACTGTTAGCCTGGGTGAGACTAAGATACTGAGTCTGGACAAATGTTTAATTCCCAAAGTAAGAGGCAGGCTGTTGATTAGTTTGATGCACTTGAGAAGTAATGTGACCTATTTCTCATTTTGCTTTGAGACAAAAGGAAGAGCTGTATCTTGCAACTTAGTTTAACTGTAAAATCGTGAGGCCACACAGTTAAGTTTAATGCTCTTAAACTATACCCTGATGTTTGCATACCCTCTCTTTCATATTGTGTGTGTGTGTGTATGTGTGTGTGTGTGTGTGTGTGTATGTGTGTGTGTTTGTGTGTATGTATATGTTACTGGGGATTGAACCCAGAGGCATTCTACCTCCAAGCTACACTCCAGCCCTTGTTATTTTTGAAACAGGGTCTCACTAAGTTGTTGAGGGTTTCACTTAAATTGTTGAGACTGGCCTCAAACCTGTGGTCCTCTTGTCTCAGCCTCCCAAGTACTGGGATTACAGGTGTGCATCACCACACCTGGCTCTCTCCCATACTCTTAATGAAACACCACCGCCGATGATGGTATCACTATTTCTGTGGAGGAAGCCCTTTTGTGCTTTAGAAGCACTTTTCTGGGCTAGACACACTTTTCAGGAAATCCCTAGTGGTTACTGAGAAGGGGCATAAGGAATCCACGGAGATGTAAATTTTGAAAGATGATGTATTTTGAAGAAATTGGGCCCCTCCAGGAACCTGGTACTACAGTTTCTTTATCCCCATGTCATCTGCTATGATTAGAAATAAGTGGCTGCCATGCGATAGCACATTGTCTAAATGCATCCGAAAGGGGACATTTCTAACAATAATGTTAAGACTAATGAGTTTCACATTAATTAATGGAAGTGGCAGCAGTTGAATCTTATTCAAATAGCATGAATACAAATAAAAACATGCCTGGGCCTGCTTGTCACACTACTCCACTGAATGCTACAGTCTGTTAAATCTCTGGGCAACAGCCAACAAAATACCTGGCGTGCTTCACAGAATAATACCCCATAGTTCTCCAGTCAGTTTCTGTGTAAATGTGAACGATTCTTTTATGGCTTTAGGAATAAGAAGTAAAGTACAGGCTAGATGTCTATATTTGTGAAAGAAAAGCTTTCCTTAGGTTTTCCATGGAAGTATAAGGTTTTCATTAGAGGATGGTTTTTATAACATCCTTATACCAAGAGTCATGTTCTGAGATTTTTGTCCGCAGGCTCATCTCAGAGTTATTATTCCCAGAATTATCTCAGCAAGTAACATAGGTGCTCAACTAATTGTAAAGCTCTGAGAATTGGACTTCCATGGTCCTCTGTAGATTTCTGGGCTTTGCTTAGTACGGCCTGCTTGTATATCAACACATGTAAATAGCCTGTGGTTGCAACTTTACGTATGCCAGCTTTTGCTAGGTTCTTTCAACAAGTAGCTGGGACTAATGTGTAGAATTATAGCATCTAGCTATATTTTGGTTTTTTTCCATATGTACTCCCTTAACCTGATGTATTTTGAGTTTGCATTTCCAGAGAATTTCATTGATTCCTCCAGTGTAAGGTTCCTTACAGCAGGACTTTTCAACCTCTACACGATTGACATTTGAGGGTAGACAATTCCTTGCTGTGGAGGGCTGTCCTGTGCATTGTAGGGTGTTTTGCAGCATCCTGGCCCCTATCCACTAGGTGCTAGTAGCAACCTTTCCCCAGTTGTGACAAGCAAAAATATTTCTAGATATTATTAAATTTTCTTGGGGAAGGGGACCAAAATCACTCCCACCCCTATTTATGACCATTGCCTTTGAGGTCCTCTCTCCTACACCAGGCCCCTTCAAAGAACATTAATAGAGAATCTATGACTCATTTATGTATATATTTGAAAACCTGGAAATACTCTTAAGGGCTCTTTCTAAGGCCAATTTTTAAACTGAAAAATGTGAATGATGCCAATTTCCACAATGTGTTTGAACTCAAATCCATTGAGATGGGAAATATGGTTTCTGTCTTTAAATAGGTAATGTCATTTTTGAAAGAGCAGGTGCATTTTAATAACATGCTTCTACTTTGAATGCTAACAACTGCTCATAATGCTATTGATACTAATATTTTAATGATGCTGTTATCACTGTTAAAAAATTACCCAGTAATATTCATTTTTGCATATCAATCTTTTTATTATAACCAATATGAAAAACACATGGAATGAAATGATACCACTTAGGATTTTTTTCAAGAGTGAAAAACAAATTTAGCAGTCACAGGAGTAGTTAGGTAATAGGTAGAGAGAAAAAAAACCCCAAATTTTAGAGGTTATAGGAATAGAGTTAGATGATAAGCAGAGAAGGAGAATCAACAATGTGGGACAAAATAAATATGTTCAGGAGAAAATAGGTTAAAATGGCCATTTTTCTCAGACCTCTAAGTAAGAAGCATTGTGTACATCGGAGTCTGGGGGAATTCACAGTTCAGAACATGGGTGTCAACTTCGCTCTCTCTCGGGGAAGGGAAACTAGTGAGTGTCTTTTAAGTGGATCGCCTATGCATCCAACTCCATAATCCTTTCCACAAGTCTGGACCATTTCAGAGCTGCTTCATTTTCTCAGAATAATGGCGAGTCAAGAAACTGGCTCAGAACCCCTGGGATATCACCAAAGTGCATTAAACGGAAAATACATCAGAATGGTACAAATGTTCTAATAGCTTGCCCTGTCCCCGCAGCAGCAGCTCCATCAGTCCACCCAGGCTTCAGCAGTAATAACCAACCACGATGAAGCTTTTAATCATGAGTGTTAGTAGGAAGTACCACTGATATTTTTAGAAACAAGGAATATGTTTAACTCGAAAAACCAATTTTGTCTTCTTTGCCAAAAGAAGCTGCTTCTCTTTAATACAGGAAATTAAGTTTCTATGCCAAAAGCATGTTTTATAGGTTGATTAGTTTATTTTCCTCTAAAACATTTCTGAAGATATTTTCCTTGTTAATGATTGCTTGCTAATTGGAGTGCATCCTCATCAGGCCCTGACTTGGTCCCTGCCTAAAATCTTAGAGCAGAGGGCTACCAGCTAATGTCCCTGGAACTTATCAGACTCCCAAAAAGTTATCAGGACTGAGGGAATTGCTTATATACTATGAATAGAAATATTTTATGGAGTGCAATTATAGATCACTAACTCCCAGCTTGCCCTGTAACAAACAATTCAAGAAGTTCGTATTTTGTTTTTGCGTGAAAATTCCATTCAGATACCTTCTAAGGAGATAGGACTAGGAGCCTGAGAATTTTGAAACTCAATTACAAGCAAGGAGCCTGGTTTAATGGGAAGGGCATACCATTTATCATGGGCCCAGGGATGTGAATCCCGGAGCCCTCAGTTTATGATTTGCTGTGTGTGGTGTTAAGGTGGAAGAGTCTTTTTATACCACAGGCGTGCTTTCCCATTTCATCTTTGCCAGAGACCTGCCCCCTTAGGTTATCTAAGTTAGATTCTCTGACACTTTTTGTCAAACCACTTTCTCAAAAGTTAGATTCTCTGACACTTTTTGTCAAACCACTTTCTGGGGGGATTTTTGACATAGAATGCTGTCTCTGCACCTACTGTATTGCTTCATTTTTGCGACTGATTTTGAAATAATTTTCAACTTACACAAAAGTTGCAAACATAGTACAAAGCACTTCCACATGCTGATCACTCAGAAATCTCAAATTTTAACACATTTGTGTTGATCTATATTCTCCCTTCCCCTCTTTCTATCCCTTTGTGTGTGTATATGTGTGTAACGTATATACATTAACACAAGCATATATTTGAATTTTTTTCTGAGCCATTGGAGAGTGTGTTAGTTGGCTTTCCTTGCTGTGACCAAAATGCCTGACAAGAACAATTTAGAGAAGAAGTTTATTTGGGTTCATGGTGTCAGAGGTTTCAGTCCATGGTTGGCTGGCTCCATTGCTATGGGCCTGAGGAGAGGCAGAACATCATGGTGGAAGAGTGTGGAGGAGGAGAGCTGCTCTGCTCATGGCAGCCAGGGAGAGAGAGAGAGAGAGAGAGAAACAGGAAGGGGCCAGGGACAGAGATAGTCCACAAGACCACACCCCAGTGACCTACTTCCTCCAGCCATGTCCCATCTACCTGTTGTTTTCATCTCCTCCCAGTAAACCCACTCAAATTATTAATTAATCAAATGGATAAACCCACTGATGAGGCAAGAGCCCTCATGATCCAATCTTCTCACATCTGACCACTGCTGTGTTGCCTAACACATGAGTTTTGGGGGAGACATTCCAAAACTAAACCATGACAGAGAATGAGTTGCAGACACAGTCCTCTTGGCCACAAAGTACTTTAGTATATATTAGCTGAGAAAAAAAGTATTCCCTTACATAACCACAGAGCAATTATGAAAATCACAAAATTATATTCAGACAATACTAATATCTAATTTACGGACATAATTCTAATTTCAACTATCATTTCATTTAAACATTTTCTGGAAAATAATTTGTGGGCCAAGATCCAATCATGGGTTGAACTTGTTTGCTCTGTTTTGTCTACTTTATTCTGCAATAATTCCTTCGTTTTTTTTTTTCCTTCATGATCAAGACAATTTTAAGAGTACAGACAAGTAATTTTATAGAATGTCTCTCAATTTGGATTTGTCCAATTTCCTCATTACTGGACTTAGATTAAGTATTTTTTGTAAGAATATTATGTAAGCAATATTGTATCCTTAGCACATTATAGCAAGGGGCACATGATGTTATCTTAAACCATTACTGGTGCCGGACATGGTGGCGCACGCTTGTAATCCCAGTACTTTGGGAGGTGGAGACTGGAGGATCCGGGTTTGCGGCCAGCCTCAGCTCGCTCTCTCTCTCTCTCTCTCTTTCTCTCTCTCTCCCTGTCTCTCTCTCTTTCTCTCTCTCTCTCTCTCTTTCTACTTAGTGAGGCCCTCCGCAACTTAGTGAGACCTGGTTTCAAAATAAAGTTTAAAAAAATAGGGCCGGGGGTGTAGCGCAGAGGTAGAACGCCCCTGGGTTCAATCCCTGGTACAAAAAAAAAATTATTGGTGATGTTAATTTTGGTCACTTGGTTCAGATGGTATTGACCAACTTTCACCACTTTGATGTTAACGATTTTTTCCAGTGTAATTAATAAGTATTTTCTGGGAGGATATGTTGAAACTATATTTAAATGCCCTATTTCTCATTAAATTCTCTGTCCACTGGGTTTAGCATCCACTAATGATTCTTGCCTGAATCAGTTATTGCTTAAAGGGTCACCCGCTATAGTTTAGATGGTGAATGTCTCCCAAAGGCCCATGTGTTAAAGGTTAAGTCTCTGAGGTGGCACTCTTGGGAGGTGTTTATGGACCTTTAGGAGGTGGGGCCTTCTGGCAGATATATAGGTCATCGGGGGTGTGCCCTTGTAATGGGTTGTGGGACCCATGTTGGAGTCGCTCTGTTTCCTGGCTCAGGAGGTAAGCGGTTCGCTCTGACATGAACTCCAGGCCATTGCTATTTGGTGCCCTCACCAAAGGCTCAAAGCAATAGACTGCCCAATCTTGGACTGAAACTTCCAGAACTGTGAGCTAATTAAACCATTTCTCTTTATAAATTTATAGCCTTGGTTATTTTATTGTAGTAACACAAAACTGGCTAATACATTGCCAAATCATGATTTTTTTCTAGCTCCCTAATTCCATTTCCATTTATTAGTTCCGAATACTGTTTTCCACTCAAAGGAACCTGCGTCCCTGAAGAATGGCTCATTCCAGGGCTAGGTTTGGGGAAAGGCAAGATTAGCTTGGACTATCTTGTAGAGCAAGAAAGACAAAGTTTGTATAAAAAGAATGGGAACGTCTTAAAGTAACACCAAAGCTGGCCCAACAAGGCTCTACGAGATAAATCGTGAACAATTAGAACACCAAAGTAAGCAATGTGATTAATGGGTTATAATCCATTGACTAAAATAGCAATATGATTATAAGAATCCATGAGTTTATATGGAATGAATGAATATTAGAAACAGAAAGTTGTAAATGGAAAGCTAGTTCTTATAGTAAATGATCATTTTCCTTCTAGAGTGCAAGTGTGATGTGTTATCCTAAAACCTCTAGTCACTGTGCCCAAACTTCACTCCTTCCTCAAAAGACATCTCTGACACCTTCTTGCTGTGAGGCTAGAGCACCCCTGCGAGAGAGACATGAGGTTCTGCAGAGGTGACTTTGCTGTGAGATAGAGTAAGATTGACCCATCGCCATTGGTTCCTGGGAAAAAGACACAGCAAAATACTTCTGGTATCTTTCTTTTTTTTAAATATTCATTTATTGGTGCATTGTAATTATATATTTTGATACACGTCAGGGTAGCAGCATCATACATGCACACATTGCTCATTTAGCCCTCCCTCCAATCCCACCCTATTCCCTCCCCCTTCCCTCCCTTTCGTGCTCCGGATAGTGATTGAGTCTTATAAGTTTGTGTATATACATCATGTGCTATAGTGTGTTTCCCTCCACTCCCCACCCAACTCCCTCAGTTAGGTTACCTTCTTTGTTCATCTACAGTTTTCTTCTTCTTTGTCAGGAGTCCCTTCTAAGTCCCATTCTATCTAGCTCCCACAGATTAGGGGGGACATCCGACTTTTCACTCGTAGTGACTTTTCTGGTGTCTTTCAAGTGAGACTAAGACTTCTAGTTATATGCCTCTAATGAAAACTCTAGTTAAATATATCTTATAAAATTCCAAGCTGTAGTGGTTGATGCTGATGGGTCTGTCTCTAACATTTTGGAGCCTGGAATAGGAGGTTCATTCCTCATATGTCTAAATATTTAAATATTTCTAACTACCAATCTTGCTAAATAAAATATGTTCTATCCTCCTATCTTGAGAAAAATGCACTATCACCGCTACAAATAAAAGTGTCCCTGTGTGGCTTTAGTATGCTTAAACCTTAGCAAAAAAGCGAAGTTGGATGCATTTTGTTGTCCTTGCACATATCTGAGTCTTCTGTTGATGGTACGGTGACGTCTCCCCACTCATGGGGGCCCTGAAGAAAGGACTTTGGTACAGGCAACTTCTTTAGTTGGTTATCCCAGGAAGCACAAGGGAGAGAGCAAGAAAATTCAGACAGGAAAGGGTGAAAAGCCAAGAATTCTGCAAGTGACTAGCTTGTGACTGTGGATGACTGGCCCCAGTTGTACTGGAGGAATGTTTTCCACTACACATACCCCATCTTGGCTTCCTTGCATGTACACGATGCTGTTTCTCTTTAATATGTAGTTTGGTTACAGGAAATTAATTTTTTATGCCAAAAGCATATTTGCACGTTGATTAGTTTACTTTCCTCTGAAGCGTTTCTGAAGCTCCTTTTCCTTTCTAATAATAGTTGATTAACCTGAATGCATTTTCATTAGTGCCCTCCATGAATGCTGGCCACATCGAGGAACGGCTGCATGGCGAGGCGGGCAGAGGAGGACTTTTTCCACTGACTTTGAGCCTCCTTGGTTGGTGATTGTCTTGCAGAGTATCTGGGACCATTCTGTCCACTGTCTTGAGCAAGGTCCACAGCACTCAAGAAATTGGAAGCTGCAAACCCTTGAACCGATCATTTTTTTCCCCAAAAAACTATTTTTCTTGACCTTATCATCAGGATTTTGAAAATTTAATTTTACCTTATTTTAATTGACATATAAAAATCATATATATTTATGGGGTACCATATGACTCTTTGATACATGCATACATTGTGTAATGTTCAAATCAGTAGTCATCATGGAGTAATATAATCAAGATTTTTATAGGCTGTCTTTCATCCAGAGTAATAAGCTATATGCATTTTAATTCTACAAAAATTATATTTTCATCAAAGTTGAAATTCAATGTAAATATAAAATTTTAAGTTTTTTTGAAATATATATCTATTGGGTACTGGGCATTAAACCCAGGGTCATTCTACCTCTGAGCTACACTCCCAACTCTATTTTATTTTTTATTTTGAAACAAGGTATTGCTAAGTTGCTGAGGTCTTGCTTAGTTGCTGAGCTGGTCTCAAACCTGCAGTCCTTCTTTCTCAGCCTTCCAAGTCCTAGAATTATAGGCATGCATTACCGCGCTCAGATTAAAATATATTTAAATGACAGGGAAAACACGAATTATACTAATTGACATCAAAATGTTAAAATCACAGGTGGATTTTTAAATTTCTTAGTTTGAAAACTAAAACTTTTAAAAATGTGTTAAAATAAACTTCATATTTTGGAATAATTTTATATTTACAGTGAAGTTATAAGGGTAATAAGGGAATTCTAAAAAGTCAATCTCAAAGTAGAAGAGAGTAGAATAGTAATTACTAGAGTCTGAGAAGGGGGGATATAAAGAGAGATTGGATAACAGGTCCCCAAACACAGTTAGGAGGAGTAAGTTCTAGCATTCTAGGGCACAGTAGGGTGACTACAGTTCACAATAACCTATAATATATTTTATGAATAACTGAAAGTGAGGAACTAGAAACTCCCAAGTACAAAGAAATGATAAGGAGATGTAAATGCTAATTATCCTGATTTGATCAGTGCCCATTGTAAACATGTACTGCAATATCACAATGTATGCCATAAATATATACAATTATTACATGTTAATTAAAAAGAAAAAATAACTAAAAAAGAACTCCTCAGCCAGTTCCCGCTATTGCTAACACCCTATATTCCCATGTTATATCTGTGACAATTAAGAAACCAACATTGGTATGTGACTGACTGTGAGACCAACTCCATACTTTATGCACATTTCACTACTATCCTTTTCTGTTTTCCAGAAGCCACTCTACATTTTGTCTTCATGTCTCCTTGGCCTGTGACAGTTTTACAGTCTTTCTTTGTTTTTCCTAACCTTGAAAATGTTGACAAGTACTGGTTAAATATTTTGTAGCATATTCTTCAATTGGAGTTTGAATTTTCTCTCCTGGCTAGATGGCGGTTATAGATTTTGGTGAATAATACCATGACGTGAGGTAGCCTTCTTCTACATCACATCAGGGGACACTTGCTATGCACATGACAAGCTGGTGTTTACCATTTCTCCAAGGTGACTATATACTCCATCTTTTGGAGGTGCTCGCTAAGTCTTGTCCATACTCAGGGGGAGGGAAGTAAAGCTTTGCTGTATATATTGTTTGGAGTTTTTCTTTAAGGAAGACTTGACCCTTCACTACCATTAGTTATTTATTCAATAGTTTATATCAGTATGGTTACGTGTAATTAAATGAACCAACTAGTATATGATGCTTATGCCCGGTTTCTTCTGTTTTTAGCCTTCAAGTTTCTAGTGAAAACACTTCATTTCAAGGATATTCAGGTCAACTTTTTTTTTTTTTTTTCAGTACCGGGGATTGAACCTAGGGGCGTTCTACCTCCGTGCTACACCCCCGGCCCTATTTTTTTTTATACTTTATTTTGAAACCGGGTCTCACAAAGTTGCGGAGGGCCTCACTAAGTAGCTGAGGCTGGCCACGAACCCGGATCCTCCTGTCTCAGCCTCCCAAGTACTGGGATTACAAGCGTACGCCACCACGCCTGGCTCAACTTTTTTTCTTAAACCACCCTTTGATGAGATTATTTCACACATTTGTAGTACAGTCAGATTCATTTGTCTCTCTTTGCATTCAATCCCCCCAACATCCAGTTTGATTTTGTTTTTAATGTGCATGTATTAATGCTTACTCTTTGTGATATGTAGTTCTATGGGTTTTGACCAATGTGTATAGTAGTCCACCCCCCTCAGGATTATACAGACCAACTTCATAACCATACAAATTCCACTGTGCATCCCCTTTTTAGTCAACTTTCCCCTTCTCCCCAAGCCCTGGCAACCACTGATCTTTTTCAATCCCTATAGTTCTGCCTTTTCCAGATGTGATGGAGAGCCTCTGGAATCCCCATATCCTGCTGAAAGGAGTGTAATTTAATATAAATACTTGGAAATCTGTCACTCTCTACAAATTCCAAATATATGGCTGTGTGTGTGTGTGTGTGTGTGTGTGTGTGTGTGTGTTACTAGGAATTGAATCCAGGGGCATTCAATACCTCTGAACTATATCCCCAGACCTATTTTATTTTTATTTTGGAACAAGGTCTTGCTAGGTTGATGAGAGTCTCACTAATTGCTGAGGCTGTCCTTGAACCTGCGATCCTCCTGTCTCACCTTCCCAAATACTGGGATTACACGTGTGCGCCACCATGCCCAGCTCTATGGCTGTCTTTTGATCAAGAAATTATGCACTTATGTACTTACCCTCAGAAGTGCATTTATTTTTCATCAAAATGTATAAGCATGTTCATAGCTGCTTTACCAATAATAGTTCAAAGCTTTAAACAACCAAAATGAACAGATTCAACAAATAAAGGATAGAAATATCAGACATTAGCATGATTTTATGTGGAGAATATGGCAGAACAAGGAGTCCATGATGAATGTCACGTTTCTATCTTGGCAATTAAGTGGAAATATGAAATTTATTGTAAAACGATACGATTGACTTATCAACATTAAGATCATTGGTAACATTAACCAGATTCATTTTGGTGGAGTATCTTGAGTACAAACCTATCATAGAAGATTGACTCCGCATGGAACATGTGTGTCCACATGGGACGTGTTGACAACAGTTGGTAAGAAGTTTGGTTGTAAAAAGGAAGTGAATGGTAATGAGCTTCCTGGGGGAGAATTCAGGCTGAAGAAAGGGTTATTGTTTGTTTTGTTTTAAGATAGGAATGTCTTGAGCATGTGTAAAATGTGGATGAGAAGAAGTCAGCAGAGAAGGAGAGGTAGTGGTAGAAGATACAGTGTTGGGCCGATACTCAAAGGAGTCAGGAGGTCTTTGGGCAAATGAGAGGGATGGGAGGCAGATGGAGGAGATGTTGGGTGTGGATGAAAGGAATCTCCGGAGAAGACATTTCATAACTTTTTGATGATTATGTCTATCTTCACTGCAAGGCAATGTACTCATCTGCTCAGAATGACATCAGAAATGATGGGATAGGATGTTTAAGATAAGGAGACAAAAGCTGGGTGTGGTGGTGCATGCCTGTAATCCCAGTACTTGGGAGGCTGAGACAGGGGGCTTGCAGATTTGAGGGCAGCCCCAGCAACTTAATGAAGCCCTCAGCAACTTATTGAGACCCAAATAAAAATGCCCCTGGGTTCAATCCCCAGCACACCCCCCACATGCACATGATAAAGAGACAAAGTGTGTGAGCTTCTGTGACAGACCTGACTAGGAAAAAATGAAAGGCTTTGTGGGAATCATTAAGAACATTGGAGATCCAAGCAACTAAATGTTTGTGCTAGCTATTCTAATATCGAGTAATCTTTTAGAGGAAAACTATATTTCAATGGATAACACACACTTAATGACACTGAAGAAAGCCTACAGGATTGGTTCATGCATCTCTGACCTCTGTTTATCTAATTACTGCTACCTGAATTGGAAAAAAAAAATCATGCTTGGAAGGAAGGAAACCAACTCAGTAGGCTTGATCTCTCACATTCCCACCAGGAAAGCGATGGGGATGTCACAACAGTGAACTTAAAAGAAAGAGGAGTTCTTTGATTTCGTAATAAACATTTAAAATTGAAATGAGTATTTACCAGTTTAGAAGCTGCACTTTGGAAATGCTTCCGCTGTCTTTGCAGTCATAGGAATTTCTTAGTGAAAGATGGAACCCGCAATTACAAACTTTACAAATGAGGAATACACATGTCCCCTGCCTGGTATCTGTTGCAATTGCCCTTTATTCAATCACCCACAGCTGGAGTAATTGGATCTTTAGGTACAGGTTAATGGGATAATTAGGCAAACACGATCAAACTTGTATACTAGGAGGAAATGGATGGCTGCTGTCTCTGAGCCTCCTGTTGAACACCGCACTCCTGCAACCTGTTCTTCATTTCTATGGGCAATAAAGTAGGAGATGGATGAGCTGCGAGTGATTTCATCTGTCTGTAAGTGAAAGTGTGGTTTGATTTAAATGATTTTTTTAAGAGGCAGCTACTGGAATGACTAGCTAGAGATGCATTGGTTGAGGGAAGCTTGCTTCCCAAAAAACCAGGGCAATTTGGTCCCTGTATTTCATAGCATCCTTTGGATACCATTTTCTCTCCAGTATATTAATAGGATGCTCATCTGGGAGGCTGTTTTGTTGGGGGCCTTAAAGAAGAACTAGAAAATGACATGATTCCACAGAAGCATATAATTGGAAAGAGAGACTGAGCAGTGATTACCCAAATGGGGGAAGCTCATGAAACAGAAAAGGCTTGTGACAGTCTTCTGAAGACTAATATAATCTCATCTATCATCTTTTTCATGTTTTTCCCTACCCAGGATTTCTGACCATCTAGGGCTCTGTGTTATAAGAAATCTTGAGAAATATAGTGCCTGACTTCCCATTGACCTATGTTAGGAGCATGAAAGTATATCAGAGAATAGAGACTCAGCATCACCTATTTGTGTGTGTGTGTGTGTGTGTGTGTGTGTGTGTGTGTTGGGCGGCTACTGGGGGTTGAACCCAGGGGCATTCTACCTCTGAGCTGTACACCCCCAGTCCTTTTTATTTTTTTTAATTTTGGAACAGGATCTTACTAAGTTGCTGAGGGTCCACTAAGTTGCTGAGGCTGTCCTTAAACCTGCACTCTTCCTGTCTCAGCCTCCCAAGTACTGGGATTATAGGTATGCACTACCATGCTGGGCACATCACCTATCTTAACATGTATTGGTCACTCAACCCCACCCCTCTGCTTCCTAGTTCGACAACCCCACTGTGAGCCATTAAGTAATGAGAATGTCTTCTCTGCAGGACATCGGAGGCCACCAGTGGAAGGTTTGCGGTGTTAACAGCAGTTGCTCTTTTATGGTTTTCTGTTACCATAGATTTGCTTGCTGGGTGCTGGTATATGGGACAGTGGTAGAGACTGGAAAAGGCTGTCTGGTGACTGCGAACCACAGCCTCTGTTAGGGGATAGGTGCTGACACATGGATAAAACACTTAGGCTAATTGTGTTTGGGAGCAAGATTTTGAGTAATCAATTTAAAACTGCACACCACATTCATATATTTGTCTCTGCTAGGCTCAACTTCACTTTTTTGAGCATGTAGTAAATTCAAATAAGAACATTTCATTCTTTATAAAAATAATCGTCTCATTTTAGAATACATCTAGAGTTACAGAATTATTGTGAAAGGAGTACAGATAATTCCTGGATATTTTATGCTCGTTTTCCCCTAGTAATGTCTTACATAAATGTATTTCACTGGGTATAATCAATAAACCAATGTTGACGCATTACTATTACAAAACTCCATAGTATATCCTTATCTCCTTGGCTTTTTTCCTCATAATGCCTTTTCCTATTCCCGGGTCCCATCCAGGAAACCCCAGCGCGATTAGTTGCCATGTCTCCTCAGGCTCGTCTTAGTTGTGACAGTTTTTCAGACGTTTCTTATTTTTAATTGATCTTGGGTTTGAGAAGAACTGGTCAAGGGCTCAGTAGGATGTCCCTCAATGCAGGCCTGATGCTCTTCTCAGGTCTAGAGCAGGGTAATGGATTTGGGGGAGGAAACCACAGAGGGGAAGAACTATTCTTATCCCATGATACCACAGGTACACACTGTCAATAAACATCACTCTGATGTTGACCCTGGGGTTGTTGTCCACCTGGCTCGAGGTAGTGTTTTTAGGGCTTTTCTACTATTAAGTTACTCTTTTACCCTCCCTTTGTATATGCCAACATTTGCAAGAAAGCCACTGTGCACAGCTCACACGTGCGGAGCAGGGAGTTAGGCTCCACCTGCTTAAGTACAGAGAATCTACAGGAATTATTTGGAATTCTTCTGTACAGAAATATTTGTCTATTCTTCCCATCTACTTATTGAATCATTTATATCAGTATGGACTTCTGGATATTTATTTTATACTTTGGATTATAGTCCAATATTAATCCCATATTACTTTATCATCACTGTGGAGGTTTTTTGTTTGTTTTGTCCTTCCTTCCTTCCTTCCTTCCTTCCTTCCTTCTTCCCTCCCTTCCTTCCTTCCTTCCTTCTTCCTTCCCTCCCTTCCTTCCTTCCTTCCTTCCTTCCTTCCTTCTTCCCTCCCTTCCTTCCTTCCTTCCTTCTTCCTTCCCTCCCTCCCTTCCTTCCTTCCTTCCTTCCTTCTTCCCTTCCTTCCTTCCTTCCTTCCTTCCTTCCATCTCCTTCCTTCTGGCACAACAAGATCACCATATTGTATTTTCTTCCCGAGTCTTAGAATAAGCCAGCTCTCCAAGAAACCTTTGATTAGAAATGATACTAGAAACCAAGACGTGGGCACTAGCTAATGCTTATTACTACTGGTATGTCCTTGCTCCTAAACCCTCTCAGATGATAGAGCAGGAAATAGTTGTGTGTTTAGTTATATATGTGTTCCTATTTGTAACCAACTTTACTGAGATTATACTGATGTCCCCAACTCTAACCCAGTCTTGTGTGGCTCACTCCAGCCCCCTCCCCTTGTTTATCACCTCCCACACCAACACCGAGAATCCCAGCTCTTACACCTGCCGTGTCTTTCCCTAGCTGTTGAGTGTCAGTATACATGTGCAGCAGCTTCAGACCCAATAATCTGTACTCCTGTGAGGAAAACCTTGTCAATTACAGGGCTCGTGAAGGGTTCCTTTGCCTTTATTCTTATAGATTCCATTTCCAAAGGGGCTGACATTAACACCTTGTTTTCCCTTTTTGTATTTTTCCCTTTTTGTATTTCTATTTCACATTGAGTGTCACAGTGATGGATTGTGTGTCAAGCCATCATTAGTAAAACTTTCAGAAGTTGCTCTCCTTGTACCAGACCCCTCCGCTCCCTTGTGACCACAATTACCCATCTTATCTGTCCTTTACCCATCTTATCTGTCCTTCATCTCTTCTTCCTGGCTATTCAGTAAGACTTGTGCATGGAGGTACAGGGAACTTGTTATTTCTACTTCACCCAAGATTCCCATAATAATATTGAATCTGGGCCATCTTGAGAGGGAAAATCTTATGTTAGAAGGAAATAATCTTTCACAAGAATCAAGAACTACTGTTACCTTGTGTTTACTGGGTTCTTTTTTTTTTTTTTTGCAGTACTAGGGATTGAACCCAGGGGCATTCTACTTCTGAGCTACACCCCCAGCCCTATTTTTTATTCTTTATTTTGAAACAGGGTCGCACTAAGTAGCTGAGGCTGGCTGCGAACCTGAATCCTCCGGTCTCAGTCTCCCAAGTACTGGGATTACAAGAGTGCACCACCACACCCGGCCGGATTTTTGGCATTTCTAACTTCCTTTTTTGAGACTTGGTCTTTGTAAGTTCACTAATGTCTGGTTCTTGACAAGTCAGAAATACTAATAACTACAAACATTTGTGAGAATCTGAATTGAGTAAAGGTGTATGGGGCACAGATTTTTTTTTTTTGCGGTATCTGGGATTGAACCCAGGGGCGTTCTACCTCCGCGCTACACCCCCCAGCCCTATTTTTTTATACTTTATTTTGAAACTGGGTCTCACGAAGTTGTGGAGGGTCTCACTAGGTAGAGAGAGAGAGAGACAGGGAGAGAGAGAAAGAGAGAGATGAGGCTGCCCAAAGTACTGGGATTACAAGCGTGTGCCACCACGCCCAGCGTGGTGACATTTTTAGGGCAGGGACAATACTCTGTGTGACACGAAATGATAGATGCATGCCATTAAGCATCTGTTCAAACTCATGGAATGTATACCACCAAGAGGGAACCCTAAGGTAAACTATGGACTTTGGGTCATAATGATGTATCAGTATAGGTTCATTAGCTGTAACAAATGTGCCACTGTGGTGGTCAATGTTTTATAGTAGGGGAAGTTATGTTTGTGTAAGTGCAGGGGAAATATGAGAAATCTATGTGCCTTCCTATTAATTTTGTGTGAGCCTGAAACTGCTCAAAAAATAGTCTTTATGGCAAGTATGGTGGTGTCCACCTGTAATCTCAGTACGTGGGAGGCTGAGACAGGAGGATCACAGGTTCAAGGCCAGCCTCAGCAACTTAGTGAGAGCCTCACCAACCTCATGAGACACTCAGCAACCTAGTGAGACCCTGTTCCAAAATAAAAAATAGAAAGGGCTGGGGTTATAGCTTGGAGGTAGAATGTCCCTGGGTTCAATCTCCAACAACAACAACAACAACAACAACAACAACAACAACAACAACAAAAAGTCTTTAAATTAAAAGTTGAGTTCAGAAATTTCCACTACTTTCACAGAGATCTCTTACCTGTAGTGCTGTGAGACCAAAGACCACGGCATGAAAGCACCAGCTTAAGGCTTTTTGGTCAGTTATTGAGAAACGTAAGAACAAATATAATACAGGTGGTTTGAGGACAATCCTATTCTGTCACAGGCAGAGTAACGCCAAATAAAGCCTTGAAACCTGACTCTATTTCAGTTTCTAATTTATCCAAATCAGAGCAATAACACGCTTACTCCTGTTTCATCAATTATAATATGTAAATATCACTTCTTGAAGTCACTGGAATATCAAGATGCATAAATCAGACTCAGGATTGATGATTGTCTAAAATTCTTCTGAGTAAGTCATTTGCTTCCTAGTTCTTTGCTAGAGAAAACTATTTTTTTTTAAAGGGATGGGGTTGTGAGTGTATTTCTAACTGCAGATGGAGGTAGTGTTCTATTATAGAAAGGTTGATGTTGTATTTAGATGTTTTAAAGTGAAATATGGGCAAAGCCAAAATCTGCTTGGAATGCTGACTTCACAGTAGTTTGTAAAAGAATATTGTCTTCCAGTCCTGAGACATTTTAGATAGAAAGATTGAATGGAGCGGCATCTTGATATAGCATATGCTGTCCTACTTCCAAGTCCATTCTTAAGACTGTCACCCTGAAGGAAAGTAAAGTCAATGCTGAATTAACTAACAAGCATGCTGAGGTCCTCTGGATTGGGCAGGGGAGTAAATGGAGTGAGATTATGGAGCATAACATGCTATTTAGATTTACATTTGTAATCAACTTCCCATTTTTTTTATTTCTTAGGGCAATCCATTTTATCAGGTGTTGGAGAGGTTTGTACACAAAAGGAAGGATGCTAGAGGAAGGATGATGGTTAAATCAGAAAGAGGACTGGGGCATGTAAAATACCAAAGTGGGTAGTAAAATGTCAGAAGAGCCAGGCAGGCTCTGTTGGCACAGCCAAGGTCCTGTACCCACGCAGATAGATGGTATTTCTGTTCTGTTCTATTCTCATTCCCATGTGGCATGTTTCCAGGCATAGCAAACTCTAGGAATACACAGATAAACAGGGTGATGTTTGGGTGGGAGAGGGACTATCTTAACCACAAACTTAGGGCTACCTTGGGTTGCCAAAATAAGTAACAGTACACCCAACCATGTCCCAGTATCCACAGAGCAAAGGAAGATAGGTGGAGATGGGTAATTAGCCATCACAGGGAGGTGCCAATAGGCTGTGCCATTGTCGGGAGCATTACAAACAGGAAAGTTACGGGAGGAGTTGAAGAGGGCAGACTTGTGGAATAGGAAAGGTGCAGACTGACCCCATTTTCCCTTCTGTATACTAAGTACAGGCAATCATGAAAGGTAGGCTGGAACCTGGGCAGGAAGAGTGAGGAGAATATAATCTTAGAGGAGATGTGGGCCCTGGGTATGTGCTTGAAGCAGGATTTCTCACTTTTGGGTGGCATCGTTGGCATTTGGGGCCAGATAATTGTGTTAAGGAAGACTGTCCCGAGAGTTGTAGGACTTGAGCAGCATTCCTGGCCTCTACCCACTAGGTGCCAGTAGCAGCCTGCCAATTGTGAGGACCACAAACGTCTCCAGAGTTTGGCAAATGTGTCCTGGGGGATAGAATTGTACCCAGGTGGGAACCACCGGTCTAAGGACGTCTGAGCAAAACATCTGTGGATGGTTAGCTTTTAAGTGTGTGTTTGGTTCTTGCTCTTTATATGGAAGCCAAGTAAAGTGAGCATAATGAAAATATCTGCTTTGAGTTTTTGTTTGAAGTGCTTAGCAAATAGTAAGTGCTCAATTAATTTTAGCCAAGGTGATGTGATGCAAGGGTTGCATGGATGGAATGTTATAATGTATTAAGGGATCTGGTGTATATATATATATATATATATACACGCACAAATATATATATGCCATATATAGACATGTGTATATGTCTATATATGGCATATATATGTATGCTCATATATACTAGTGTATATATGAGCATATATACATTAGTGCCTCTATATAGAGCATA
>PVJS01019028.1:0-34186 GCA_004027185.1 Glis glis | reverse complement strand
TCCTCCTCCTCCTCCTCCTCCTCCTCCTCCTCCTCTTCTTCTTCTTCTTCTTCTTCCTCCTCCTCCTCCTCCTCCTTCTTCCTTCTTCTTCCTCCTTCTTCTTCCTCCACCCAGGGACGTTCTACCTCTGAGCAACACCCCCAGCCCTATTTTTTATTCTTTATTTTGAAACAGAGTCTCACTAAGTTGCGGAGGGCCTAAGTAGCTGAGGCTGGCCACAAACCTGTGATCCTCCTGTCTCAGCCTCCCAAGTACTGGGATTACAAGTGTGTGCCACCACACCCGGCATACTCAGCTAATTCTAAAGAAGATTTTATCTCTGCAAGGTCTCTTCTCCCTAGATTCCACTCACACATAAACTAACACAGGTTTGTAGCTAGGACAAGGAACCAAAAGAGATATGAGCCAAAGCAGAGAAGATAGTCTAGGTAGGAAAAAGGAGACCCAAGTTGGATCAAAGGTGAATTTTCAGTAGACCTATTGTTATGATTGTCCCCAGATTTTGTGAACCCATTTAAATGTTTTAACCATTATTTTTGTTTAAAATTTTTCTTCCTGGAAAAGGCAACTAAAATCATTATTCTTAGAGGTAAAGGAGCAATTACATTGATCAAACATAATAACTTACAGTTTTTGCATAAAACATACCATTTGGAAACACACTAATGCCATGTTCAACACTGAAGACGAAAGAGGACAAGAACCACCTCTCCTGAGTCTTTGTTCTCTGCCCTTAGCCCTGACAGCTGCAGCCGGAAGGGGCAAACTGGAGGTGTGCCGTTTGCTCTTGGAGCAAGGGGCAGCAGTCGCCCAACCAAACCGCCGAGGGGCAGTGCCCCTCTTCAGCACTGTTCGCCAGGGCCACTGGCAGGTAAGCTGGGTAGCTACTTCCAGCCCCGCAGGCAGGCATGAGTTACAAGTGGAAACTTCTGATGCAAAGAATAAAAAGATCACAAATGTTGGTTTACCTAGCAGTAATGAGGTTTGAAGGCTGGGCCTTAGTTGTTAATATTCTGCTTAATTGAGAAGATGATAAAAAGTTAATGTTCAAAATAATCTTTGTGGTTTAGATTGACTGCATACTTTTGTCCTGGTCATGGAGTGACCTCCTCCTCATATTTCACACCATCTACCAGTTCATTGGAAAGTTCGTTTCTCAACACATCACTGCTAACCACTTACTTGCAGGTGTCTCAGACTTGCTAAAAGAAAATGCAGTATACACAAATTCTAGTTATGTGATTTTCCTGATGTTTGGTTCTGGATAAATGTTAATTCATATACCTAGGATGGAAAAGAAAGTATCCTGATAATAATCTTTAGAAATATTTTAGTAGAAAAAAACAAAGACTCTAGAAAGCAAACAGTGTTAAAAAGCCATCAGAGGTACTTCATTATAGTCAGGTCAGTAGTAGATACTGCTGTAGGCAGGCTGCAACCCCTAGGGATTAAGAAACTGGCACTGACATTGGTAGTGACTTGTTTTGGAGCTTACATTATGGGATCGTTTAGACTGCATCTTGGCTTGTTATCTTAATTTTTTTTTTACTTAGTAGCTCAGTCAGATATTCAGAGATGAACCCTTCTCATTTGGCCATCCCTGAGAGAGTTAGAGATTAAATCACATTAGGACTGTACAGGTACTCATAGGGGATTCTTATAGTAGAAAGCTACTTATAGAGGTGACTCGTTGTACAACAGTAGAAGTTCACACACTTTAGGGACCATATGCATGTGTCTTTTTCTTAACAACTCTTCTTAGACTAATTGGTCCCTAATTCTCTGCATTTACAGATTGTTGATCTTCTACTCACCCATGGAGCTGATGTCAACATGGCAGACAAGCAGGGCCGGACTCCCCTGATGATGGCTGCCTCTGAAGGCCATCTAGGAACTGTGGACTTTCTACTTGCACAAGGTCAGTTCTGGAATGCCAGAGCTGAATGATTAATGTTCATAATAACCCACTGAACTCCTGATTACAGCAATAGATTCTAGAAGATGTTAAGAATGGATATTATTCATCCAGTTGGTTAGAAAATGAAAGGCCAAGCCAGGCACGGTGACACATACCTGTAATCCCAGCATTTGGGAGGTTGAGAGGATGATCACAGGTTAAAGGCCAGTGCATGAAAACCTAGCGAAGCCCTATTTCAAAATAAAAGGTCTAGGGGTGTAGCTCAGTATTTTCTTGAATCCAAAGGAGGTAAAGGGAGGTTAAGATACCTGCTAACAGTGGGATCCTATTTGGGGAATCAGGATATTATTACCAGGCTATTATAATAAATTCCTCTGTGGGGTGTGTATATGGGTGTGTTAGTTACTGGGGACTGAACCCAGGAGCATTCTACCTCTGATCTATACCCCCAGCCCTTTTTATTTTTTCTTTTTGAAACAAGGTCTCACTAAGTTGCTAAAGCTGGCCACAAATGTGTGATCTTCCTATCTCAGCCTACCAAGTACTTTATGAGTTTGATGATCTTCTTCTGTAGAGGTCACCCCTCATAAAGCATGTCAGGCTCCTGTAAATTGCTGTGACCTCAGTCACCTATGTAAAAACAGTGGTTGGTGATGGTAGACCTTCGCAGTAGAAAAAAGCTCAAGTCACTGGTGACACTGCAGTGCCATCTAGTGGAACCCGAGCATTTGCATGAAGCAAGGGGTAGTGAGGTGACCAAAGCCATGAAGATACTGGTCCAGTTTGCCTCCACCATTACTAAACTGGACTTAAACATCTATAATTATATCCACAAAGCACATGCACTTTCATTGCCGGAAAATAACCTCCCAAAGAATTATGACCAGGTATGAACTGCTGAGGGTAGTTGAATTAGAAAGAAGACTAGGAGCCAAGTGTGGTGGCACATGCCAGTAATCCCAGTTCTTGGGAGGCTGAGTCAGGAGGATCACAGGTTTGAGACCAGCCTTAGCAATGTAGCAATACTTCTAGCAACATAGTAAGACCCTGTTTCAAAACAAAAAATAAAATAGGGCTCAGGGTATAGCTCAGAGGTAGAATGCCCCTGGGTTCAATCCCCAGTGCAGGAAGGAAGGAAGGAGGAAAGGAAAGAAAGAAGGAAGGGAAGGGAAGGGGAAGGGGAAGGAGAAGTGGAAGGGAGGGAGGGAGGGAGGGAGGGAAGCCAGCTGTGATAATGCTCACATGTAATCCCAGTACATAGGAGACTGAGACTGGAGGATCACAGGTTCAAGGCCAGCCTCAGAAAATTAATGAGATCTGTAGCAACTTAGACCCTGTTATAAAAGAAAAAATAAAAAGGGCTGGGGGTGTAGCTCAGAGGTAGAATGTCCCTGGGTTCAAGAAAGACAAACAAAGCCGGGCGTGGTGGCGCACGCTTGTAATCCCAGTACTTTGGGAGGCGGAGACCGGAGGATCCGGGTTCACGGCCAGCCTCAGCGCTCTCTCTCTCTCTCGCTCTCTCTCTCTCTCTCTCTCTCTCTCTCCCCTCCCCTCCCCCTCTCTCTCTACCTAGTGAGACCCTCCGCAACTTCGTGAGATCCGGTTTCAAAATAAAGTATAAAAAAATAGGGCCGGGGGTGTAGCGCAGAGGTAGAACGCCCCTGGGTTCAATCCCCAGTACGGCAAAAAAAAAAAAAAAAGAAAGACAAACAAACAGGAAGGGAGGGAGGCAGACAGACTAGGTTTCTTCTAAGATTTCAGACCACACCCAGTCAGGGACTTGTTGGTTCCTTAACTGTATCCTTCAAGGTAGATTTGTTTCCACAACCTTAGACTCAAGGCTGGGTCAGAATTAAGGAGCTGTTCTTCCAGTACACAAAATGGTTTTTGCCACCCCAATCCAAGCTACTAAACAAGTCTGACTTCATAACATCTATCCTCTGGCTCTGGGGGTGGGAAGAGGGAGTGTGCCTAGATCCTCAAGATAAGATGTGGAGGGAATAAATGTGTTCTAGAACAAATCATGTCCACTGGAAAAGGCAGGGCCTCTTTGGCCACTGATAATGCCAGTAGAGGCTCATTAGGCACAGATTCCAAAGATTTGTTCTTGCTTACCCCTGAAGACGGTGTGGTCTCTGGACTAGCTCACCCCCCCACACACACACACACACACTTAAACAAGAGACTTTAGCTAAGTCAATAATTCTACACATATTCATTTGGCCTACAATATTTGTAGAATACTGTGGTAGGAACTATGATTTTTATTTTTTAACTAATAAACTATAATTTATATCTTCAAAGGGTCAGTAGCCTAGCGAAGAAGCGATAAAGCAAATGCCTTGAAAGGCAGAGAATAAGTGTTCTGAATAAGGTAGTTGAATTAAAATAGGATAGACTTTGAAATTTGAATAGGAAAAATGTTCTATATTTAGGGAGGGGAAGTAACGTAGATGAAAGTTCCAAAGAGAAGTAACTGCGGAGTAGGTTTGGGGAAACAGGCAAGTTGCCTGGTACACGAGGACTTTGGGGCAATAAAGCTGGAAAGGTATGGGGAAAGACCAGTTTAAAAAAAGTTGGAGTTAATTCTGAAGGAAGTGGAGAATCTGTAAAGATTTTTAAAGATAGGGAGTGTAAGCAGGGCATGGTGGCACATGCGTGTAGTCCCAGTACTTGGGAGGCTGAGACAGGAGGATCACAGGTTCGAGGACAGCCTCAGCAATTTAGTGAGGCTCTCAGCAACCTAGTGAGACCCTGTTTCCAAATAAGTAAAATCGGTCTGGGGGTGTAGCTCGGAGGTAGAATGCCTCTGGGTTCAATTCCCAGTACCACACACAAAAAAATAGGGGGTGAAGCTCAGTTATAGAGCACTTGCCTAGCACATGCAAGGTATTCTACCCCTGAGCTATACCCCCAGCCCTATGTTTGTTTGTTTGTTTTTGCGGTACCGGGGATTGAACCCAGGGGCGTTCTACCTCCACCCTACACCCCCGGCCCTATTTTTTATACTTTATTTTGAAACCGGGTCTCACGAAGTTGCAGAGGGCCTCACTAAGTAGTTGAGGCTGGCCGCGAACCCGGATCCTCCAGTCTCCGCCTCCCGAAGTACTGGGATTACAAGCGTGCACCACCACGCCCAGCTGTTTCTTCGTTTCTTTAAGACCCTGAAACAGGGTCTTGCTAGGTTGCTCAGGGTCTCACTACATTGCTAAGGCTGTCCTCTAACCTCTGATCCTCCTGTTTCAGCCTCCCAAGTACTGGGATTATAGGCGTGTGCCACCACACCCAGCTAGAAAAAAAAAAGATTTTTTTAAAGAGAATTAATACCATGGTTGTGCTTTCTTTAAAAAAAAAAATCACTGTGGCAATAGTGTGAATAGTAAATTTGGTGAAGGAATGCTAGTGGGCCAGGATATCAGGAAGCCATTGTAATAGAATAGATGAGACAAAATGAGGTCCTAATACAGTCACTATCAGAATAGAGCAAGAAGGCCAAGTCCAGGATTTTTTTTTTATTTAAAGACTTATTTAGCTGAGTCCAGTGACGCATACCTTTAATCCCAGCCAGAAGATGCTGAGGCAGGAGGACCACAAGTTCAAGGCAGCCTGGGCTACTTAGGGAGACCCTGTGTCAAAATAAAAAAAAGCCAGGCGTGGTGGCGCACTCTTGTAATCCCAGTACTTGGGAGGCTGAGACAGGAGGATCCGGGTTTGCTGCCAGCCTCAGCTATCTAAGTGAGGCCCTCTGCAACTTAGTGAGACCCTGTTTCAAAATAAAGAATAAAAAATAGGGCTGGGGGTGTAGCTCGGAGGTAGAATGCCCCTGGGTTCAATCCCCAGTACCAGCCGGGTGTGGTGACTCACGCTTGTACTCCCAGTACTTGGGAGTCTGAGACCTGAGGATCCAGGTTCGGGCCAGCCTCAGCTTCTTAGTGAGGCCATCCTCAACTTGGTGAGACCCTGTTTCAAAATAAAGAATAAAAAATAGGGCTGGGAGTGTAGCATGGAGGTAGAATGCCCCTGGGTTCAATCCCCGGTACCACCAAAAAAAAAAAAAATCCCTAGTACCATAAATAAATAAATAATAAGGCAAGGCTGGGGATGTAGCTCAGTGGTAGAGTGCCCCTGGGTTCAATCCCCAGTACTGTGGAAGGAAAGAGGAAGAGAGGAAAGGAGGGAAGGAAAGAGGGAAAGAGGAAGGGAGAGGGAGAGAAAAGAAAAAGATTTAATTACATGTAAGAAATAAGGACAGAAGACTTGAAGGTAACTCTAAAGTTGTAAAATGGATATTTCAAATTTAGAAAGCTGCGTGTGGTGATGCACACCTATAATAATCCCTGTACTTGGGAGGCTGAGACAGGAAGATTGCAGGTTTGTGGCCAGCCTCAGCAACTTAGTGAGGCCCTCTGCAACTTAGTGAGAACCTGTTTCAAAAATTAAAAAATAAAATAGGGCTGATGATGTAGCTCAGAGATAGAATGCCCCTGGGTTCAATCCCCAGGACTACAAAAAAAATTTTTAGATGGATGAGAACTGCAATTTCATTAACTGCATGGGAGACAAAGGAGAGAAGAAGTTAAAAATTGAAATCTGGAAGTATTGAACATATAGTATATTTGTGTCATATGTATATCCTTTTAATGTCTCAAATTATAGTTTTCTTTATCTTTGGAAAATCAGTTTATCTGTATTTCACATCCAAAACCTTCTCATCCTGCTTTTTCCAACACTGGAAATGTCCAGGTAATTTATACATAATGCATCCGAGAAAACTCTTTGGATTCTCTTCCATATTCAGGTTCATTCCATGTTAGAGTCAATGTTTTAATTGAAAACTACCATTACAAAAAGATAACCCAAACCATAAAGGGCTTTCATCCTGGTTGGAGGTATGGTACCTTCCAGCTTTTCATCCTGCTATAGGAAGCCACAAAGTCTTCTGACCTCTAGGGATATAAAGGTTATAGGCCAGATAACTTTTGAGTAGACCCCGAGCCTGGCTGTGGCAGGTACTAAGCTGAACTGAATCTGCATCCTGTCCAGCTGAGGAGGCAGCCTGGAAAGTGTCCCACGTGCAGTAAGTTGATCTCTAGTTAGTAAGCATGACATGCCATCTGTGTGAAAAGAATTGTCTTAGATACTCTTCAAAACTATCAAGGAAATGATGGGCTGCTTGAAATCAAAGAACTTGCAGCCTGGTCTAAGAGCCAAATGTACACTGAACTTCAGACTGATTATGAAATAGTGTGTCAAGTATGCTTGATCCTTGCAGATGAAGCCAGAAATGTGGAAGAGAAGCAGATGCAGAATGTAAAAGGGACCAAGAGGGTGGGGATGAGGTTAGTCAAGAGGGCTGACTAGTTTAAGTTCACTCTGAATTTTTTTAATTATTTTTAAAGTTGAAAAATAAAAATGACATATGTTTATAGTGTACAAGATGTTTTGCTATGCATATACATTATAGAATGGCTAAATCAAGCTATTTAACATATTCATTACCTCAAATACTTATTTTTTGTGGCAGAAATGCTTAAAATCTACTCTGTTAGCAAGTATACAATATATTGTTATTAACTATAGTTACCATCATGTATAATAGATCTCTTGAACTTATCCCTCCTATGTAACTGAAAGCTTATGTCCTTATCCAACATCTCCCCTAATCCCTCCATCCCCCAGCCTCTGGAAACCACCATTTTACTCCATTTCTATGAACTGGACTTTTTTAGATTCAATTCAGAATTTCTTTTGTAAAATTAAGTCTCTTCCCATGAGTACATTTCCCCTACTTTATAGGGAAGGAGAAAGTGGCCTGCTGTCATCAATGATAAACATGTACTGGGCTCCTATTTTATGAGAATTTTTCAAGGAGTTTACACTATTATAAATGGAAGACTTCCACTCAATGCAGAAAACATTTATTGATAATTTATTATATGCAAGTGGGATACATAAAAAGAGATAACAGAATATGTTGAGCAGATTCAAGATGAAGTAACAGTGAACTGGGAGAAGCTTCTCTGTGGCGGGGGATTTGAGATAGTTCCTAGCTAATGGGTAGAAGTGAGGCAAGTCATGGGGAATGTGAAGTAATTCTACACGTGGGAGCAACATAACCAAAAGGAACATTTATGGGAGATTCTCGAGGCTCTGAGTATTTACATTTGGCCAGAGTAGAGGATTCTTACAAGGGAGTAATGAAACTTAAGGATAGAGACTAAACTTGGGGATAGACTGTAGAAGACATAGAATATCCAATAAAACAAGTGAACTCTTTTCTATTGGCAACTTATAGGATGAATTTTTAATAGTTTCATTGAGATATAACTGATATACCAGGGTCAATCTTAAAAGAGAAACATCTAGAAACAAAAGATGTTCTTTGATAGAATGTGCGCCTTAAGTACTAGCTTTCCCTCCTGCTATGAATGTTCACATTTCCTCAGTCCTGTGTCACCACTTGCTCTTCTAGGTGCTTCCATTGCTCTAATGGACAAAGAAGGATTGACAGCCCTCAGCTGGGCTTGTTTGAAAGGCCATCTCTCAGTGGTACGTTCTCTGGTGGATAATGGAGCTGCCACAGACCATGCTGACAAGAATGGCCGCACCCCACTGGACCTGGCAGCCTTCTATGGCGATGCAGAGGTGGTAAGTGCCTTTAAACAAGCCTCAGGAGAGTAGGGATAAGGAATGGCCTCCATCAGTAATGCTATCGGGATCAAAGGTGAAATAATATTTTAATGATTCCTGATGTAGAGTTCTCAGATCTATACTTGCTAGAGGACAGGATATGCAAAACACTCTTAAAGACCAAGAATATACAGCCATAAAGAAGAATAAAATTATGTCATTTGCAGAAAAATGGATGGAACTAGAGAATATTATGCTAAGTCAGATTAGCCAGTCACAGAAAGTGAGGGATCATCTATTTTCTCTCATATGTGGAAACTAGAGAGAAATTGGGAAACAAAAGAGACTCTAGATAAAGGAGGAGAAACCTCATTGGAGCGATGGAGGGGGTTTAAAGAATACAGGGGGAGGGAAGGGAGGAGATTTGATGAAGGAAACACTTCAAATATTTTGTACATATATGAAATTATCAATGCCAATCTCAGTAACATGTACAGGAGGGAACTGGGTAGGATCTGAAGAGATACTAACCAAATGTATGTTCCTATCATGCTGAACCTCATTAAGAGTATAATTACAATGCACCAACAAAAGTATATTTAAAGAAAAGAAAAAGACCAAGAATATAGCTGTGACCTGAAATACTATGGCTAAACTACCTGGTTCCGACCAGCAGTTGAATAAAAGGCAGGTGGCAGTCAGATCCTTCAGTGAAACTGCTGAGCCATTGTACCTGTGTTAACTGCTCTGCCTGGTCCATGTCCTAGGTCCAGTTCCTGGTGGATCATGGGGCCATGATCGAGCATGTTGACTACAGCGGAATGCGCCCTTTGGATCGGGCAGTGGGGTGCCGGAACACTTCTGTTGTTGTCACTCTCCTGAAGAAAGGAGCCAAAATAGGTAGGAGAGAGAAAGAGAGTATTGGCCATCTGTGCCCAGGGGCCAGACTGGTCCAGTGGCCTGGCTGCCCTGGGTGTTTGGTATAAGTATATATAGTTCCCCTTCTGCCCTGGCCCAATCATTGTCCAAGTGAACAGAAAGGATCCTGGCCCAGAGAGAACACTGTCTGAGCCATGGTCAATAGTACCTTGTGTCCAGAGTTACATGGTTCTCTGCCATGCCCCAAATAGCCTTAGCCAGGAGGCTGCCCCGACCTTAAGCACATCTTAGTGCTGCCTCTGTACCAGCCCCACCCCGTGAGCATCCTGGATCCTTGCAATGCCGTGAGCCTTTGCTTCCCCTCGCTCTGTATGTGCTTCGGACTCTCGAGCCCCTGCTGCCGCTGCCCCGCTGCCCACCCACAGACCTGTAGACAGGGCTGGCTGATACGCTGGCTTCTCTGCTGCCTGCCTCTCACTGCTGCTTTTTCCTTCTTTTTTTTTTTTCACCTTCATCCATTTTTTTTTCCTCTCCTACAACTTTTTGTTTTCTCCTTTCTTTGAAGGTTGTCAGACGTTACCGAGTCGCCCACGAGGTATATTTCACCGCTGTCAGCATCAGGCGTGGTCTGATGGCTTGGTCAGCTTTGCCTTCTCCTCTTTGATTTTAGCCTGCATGAGTTCCCTACACCTCTAATCTTTTAATTTACTTCACCTTAAAAGAAGATTTTTTTAATAACTGTTGTAGAGAATAACTTGAACTTTTGATAACTAACCCTGAAAAGCCTAGTTGGTAAATAATTCAGGCATCTGTAAACTAATCGATTTAACCTTTTCTTTCTTTTTGTGGGTAAAGTAGTCCTCAATAATGTTAGTTTGTTTCGTGTCTGTTTGACATGCAAACTCTGCTCCTGTCAAAGTGAATCTCAGGGTACTTCTATTTATTTGGTACTTCTAAATTAAGGGAGCCTTTACAGTCTTTAATGGTTTCCCTTCCACAAAGTACATAAGTTAAAAATTAAGAGTCTAAACATCTGGGAATTTTGAGTCCCAGATCAAAAATAAATTAACTTTTTTGGATTTCCCAAATCTTGTGGTGACCTTTAATGTAAATCCTTCCTCCTGATTTTAAAATAATTCCAAACTACACCATTGTATGCCCACATGCAACACTCAGGCTTTGCTGCCCTCCGGTGGTGCAAGCTCAGACAGTGCAGATATTCTTATTTTAAGGTGAATACAGATCCAACGCAGCTTCTTGGCAGTGGGAGTCACTAAAATACTCCCAGGTCTAAAAGATGAGGTGATTATTGTGGAGCAAGTTGTTCTCTCAGCAGAAATCCCCCCGGGATTTTTTTTTCACCTAGCTTCCTACCACCCTTACATTGTATGAGTTTTTTACCCATCATGCATCCTGTACACTACAGGTCCAGCCACGTGGGCGATGGCCACCTCCAAACCAGACATCATGATCATCCTGTTGAGCAAGCTGATGGAAGAGGGGGACATGTTTTATAAGGTGAGGGTGGGAGGCACGCTTTCCTCAAAATAACCACTGTTTACTACACACAGAATCTTCCAAATCTTGACAGTTCTCAGCCTTTGTGAGAGATGAGAACTAAGAAGAAAACTGATAAGCCAAGGTGTAGAATGCCATTCCTTAGTGGTGGGCTCCCAAGTTGGGGATCCTGGGATTTTGCCTTCCTAACAAGAGAGCAAGAATAGCATACACATGCCTGCAGCTGATCAACCCAAAGCCTTAGTTTACCTTGTCCCTAACAAGTGGTAACAGATTTTACATGGAAGTTGCTAAGTGAAAAACTCATATGAGACAAGTGAAAGTAAAATTATGTAATACAGCTATTTCCAGTCTATTGATCTTAGCGTTCATATTTAATACATAAACAGATTTAAAAATCTGTAGTAATAATAATATATCAGCATCCTTGATTAAGACAAAGAACCCAAGACAAATAGCAATTACAAGATTTGCTCAAAGTCATTCACTTTTATGACAACCAAAAAAAATGAAGCCTTTTTGTACTCAGAATTCAAGCTGAAGTCTCCATACCCTAACATAAACATGGCCCATAGGAAGTTCCTTAAGACAGGTTGAAGTCATCTCATGGTATTTATTAGCTGGATCATCTTCTCCTGAAGGTGAATGCAAATCCAACCCAGTTTTTGGCAGCAGGCATTCATGAGGCATCCCCAAGCCTAAAAGATGAGGAAATGATTCTGAAGCATGTCATTCCTCCCTCATATTAGGAATATATGAGTTCCTAGGAGCAAAACTTTATTTCTTAGTACCTTTTGAGTAGAGTCATGATACTCTATGGCACAAATTCCCAAAGTGGGTGATACTGCCCACTGGGGGTGCTGGAACAAAATATAGATACATAAAAGAATGCAAATTCGTCACTACATCTTTCTTTTTATTTGCTTAAAGAAGGTAGATTTCAGTCAGGCGTGGTGGTGCAGCTTGTAATCCCAGTACTTGGGAGGCTGAGACAGGGGGATCACAGGTTTGAGAACAGCCTCGACAATGTAGCCAGACTCTCAGCAACACAGTGAGACCCTGTTTCAAAATAAAAAATAAAATAGGGCTGGGGGGTGTGGCTCAAGAGTAGACTGCCCCTGGGTTCAATCCCCAGTACCACACACACAAAAAAAATGAAGGTAGATTTCCAGGGGGGATGCTGAGTAATTTTTTTTTCTGAAAAGGGGGCAGTAAGCCATGTAAGTTTAGGGACCTCTGAAGGGCTTTCAGGAACATGGGCCCTGACCCAAACTTGATTTCATGTGACTTCAAAGAAGGCCCTTCATGGGCTAGGAATGTAGCTTAGCAGTAGCATACGTATCATAGGCAAGGCTATGTTTGGGTTTGTTCCACAGGAGGGAGGGAGACAGACAGACAGACACCTCATTACACCAGGTAGCATCATTATGGACTTCAGAATGGAACCACTCTAAAGAATGTAGGCCCTGGTCATAGCAGAATTCTGCCTTGGAAGACTGTATTTCTCCTACTAAAAGGTGCTGAATAGAAAATAAAAGATTGGGATGCCTTATGAGTTGCAGCTATACTTAAGGAATAGAGAAAGGTAGAGGGTGCCTCCTGCATCTTTCTGGGTTCAACTTATAGATTTTCAGATGCAAAATGTAAGAAAAGTTCAAAGCCCCTATGGCCAGACCCGTAAATTGATCATATATTTACTTCATTTGGATAATCTTTCCTACAAAGTCAGAGGGAATTACAAATTCTAATCTTTACATATCTCCTACCACATACCCCATGCCTTTTGCACAAATGGGGGAAACTGATTGATATTATTTTCTGCCAGAGATAGGGAAGCAACATCTGGGCTATTTTAGCTCCCACACTCTTTGTGAGGAAGAGAATGGTCTCTTCTGGAGGAAAAGAGTCTCCATACAAGCCAGAAGCCAAGGGAAAAGCAGTACTGTAGAGTGCTGTGGACTAGGAAGTTGCATGTGTCCCAGGGAGAGCAGTTCAAGAAAAATGAACTTTGAAGTGAGCAATATCAGCCCTTTGGAATCCAGCTGGGAAGCTGGGGTCCAGGGTCTTCCATTTGCCAAGACTTTGTTTCCCTGACTTGTAACTTGGACATCCCCCTCAGCCTTTCCTGAGTTTCCTGCCAAGTGAGTTTCCTATAGAAAAGACTGACCCCTCTCTCATCGTCGGGGTGTATGGGGGGCTTAACCCTTAGTCACAACTGCTGAGAGCAGGAAGGGAGCAGGGACCGAAGCGCCTCAGCCGCTCCGCAGACCAACAGTGTGCTTTTCCAACTTGTGCCCCCATTAGAAAGGTAAAGTAAAGGAAGCTGCCCAGCGCTACCAGTACGCTCTGAAGAAATTCCCTCGAGAAGGGTTTGGTGAGGACTTGAAAACCTTCCGGGAGCTAAAGGTGTCTCTCCTCCTCAACCTCTCTCGATGTCGCAGGAAAATGAACGTAAGTCCCTCTCATCCCAACTCCTTTCTGCGCTGCTGAAAGTTGAAAGTTCATGCTACTCACTCGCTTGTACCAGGTCCCCGAAATCCTCTCTGCTCCATTTGAAACTTGGTTGTCCTTCACAGAGCACTGACATTTGCGATTTGAAAAAAATGAAGTCAACAATCTGTATCTCAGGCTGGAGAAAATGCCATGAGCACTTTGTAGCATTTTGAATTTTCATAATTCCCACTGAAAGTGATTGGAATACCCATCATCTCCATGCCCACAAGTGAATTTTCTGGGTTTGGGGAAAATGTAAAGGGCAGGGGTCACTAGAATTCCAGCTGCAATTAGGTAAGAACTTGAGTCATTCCTTCCTCACTAGTAGACTCCCCAGTCATTTAAGGAAGGGCTGGGAAGAGGGCTCAGGACCATGGACTTAAAGGTTTAATTTCTAAGGCTATTCTTGAACTTTTGCTTCCTTCCTCATCTTTTTATCCCGGCATGCCCTGTCTCTTCTTGCCCTGGAGGGAATCGTAGGACTTGCCCTTCCCTAATCGTCCCTGGTCCTCGCTGCCTTGCAGACACAGTCTCAGATGCCCTCAGCCACTGCAACCTTGACATGCAGACACTCCTGAGATTCTGGGAACAGCTAAGAATGTGTCAGGAATTGCTGACATCCACCAGCCTAAGGTCTCATGGCTCCTCAGAAATACAAATAATCCAAGCCAAATAGGAATGTTGATCAGTAAAGAACTCAGCTGCACAGAAGCAAGATTTCAGCCCCAGTGGCGAGGGATCCGGCATCAATTCCAGATGAGCATTTGTGTAGTGACCTTTCTATCATCCATCCAGGCCCTAAACCTGACAATGAAAAGAGCCCTGAGATGGACTTGGCCGGCTCAGAGGACAGTTACGGCCTTCAGAGCTCCTGGGTGCTGAGAGAAGGGGAACTATGGAAGAGGCTCCTTTCGGGACGATGGGAGGGGCCCGTTTGGGTGAAGGCAGCAGGGTTCTTCTGCCTGAGGTTTCTCCTGTGAAACCCAAGGGTCCCCCGCAGCCCCAGCGAGTGAGAGTGAAGCAAAGCCCAGAAGTTGGTGCCAGCCTGCCGGCTTCTTTTTTTTCTCTAGCAAATAATCTACTTCTTAAAAGTACTCTCATTCCTAGAAATAATGATTATTACAAAACAAAAAATAAAAGGGTGAGGTAGGAAACAGAGTAGGGATAGAAGATGTCCCATACAAGTTGGAACATTTTCTAGCTCCACATTTGTTCAGAAAGCTAATAATTATCTCCTGTGGGCCAACACTGTGCTAAGAACCAGAAGTCTACCTTCTTCAATAGAAAATTTCCCATTAATTTTTTAAAATTTCTACCTATGCCCCAGGGCCTTTGTTCTGCCTAAAGCCTTGTTTTCTACCTTAGGAATCATGAGTGTAACCAGAGGCTACTGTGCTATACTATGGCTTTGCCATTAAAGATAAGAGAAAACTTCCCCACTAGCGTAGTATTTAAGGGGCTGTTAATAACCAGACTCTGCTGACTTCTGCCTATTCAGCATTGTCCCTGAGATGTTCTCAGAGCCAGGGCAGACAGCTCTGAGACCATGTTCCTCCAGGCAGCCCCAGAGATAGCACAGACCTCAGTTGCAGCCAGGGTCCTCTCTCATTTCATGTTTTATTTTAAATGTTTCCTAAGTAAGCAACCAGATAAGAGGAGGAACCTGCCTGAGAAGCCTCTGTGAAATAAAAAGTACAATTTATTGAGGACCTACTATATGCCAGGAAATACGTACAGATCTTAATGCTTTATCATGCTTAATGCTGCCTCTGAACTAAGTATGGATGAGAAAATACACAACACTCTCTGAGGAGTTGCCTATGTGATGTCACTACACCAGTGAGTCTCTAGTCAGTGTGTTCGCCTTCACTCAGACCCTCCTCCTGGGTTCCACAGGACTCGTTCCCAGTCATCCCTGGGAAGCCAGGGTCTAATGGGAGTCGCACGGCAGCGTCGGTAGGATGAGGCGGCAGCGTCTGTGTTTGCCTTACACACGCATGGGTAACAAGAGCTGAGGTCTCCGTCTTCAGGAGCTTCACTGTAAAGGGTTGGCATTTGGCTTCTGGGCTGAAAAGAATTTTGCTAGAAAGATAGACAGAGGCCAGATTAAACATATCTTAGTACTCTGGGCAGATAAAGCCCAGCGAGCATTCGCAGGACAAAGGCAGAAGGAAACTTTTGGTCGGTGGGCCAGTGGCCAGAGCCATGTCAGCTGTGTCCAAGATCCCAGGTGTTCCATCCACAAATGTCAAAGAAATGTACAAATTATTTGTTTTATTCCCAAGTTGTCTATTTTTTATATCTCTTCAATGACTCATTTGCACACCTATTGTAATGACAGGATTTTGGAATGGCGGAGGAATTTGCTACTAAGGCCCTGGAGCTGAAACCGAAATCTTATGAAGCTTACTATGCGAGAGCAAGGGCCAAACGCAGCAGCAGGTGAGGAGAGAGAGAGAGAGGGTGAGAAGCAAGAGGTCTCCGTCCCGGAAATCTGGCCAAGGCGGTGCAGGCCACCCTGGGGCATATGTACCCACCGTGTCTGTCCTTGAGGACTCAGGGCCAGGCTTGGGGGACAGCGCCAGTAGCACAGTACTCAGCTCAAAGTCGGCAAACCTTCTGGACTGTGGAGACCAAAACCTTTTTACTTTGGGAGAAAAGTAAAATGGAGAATGGTACCTTCTTCCACGGAGCCTCTGCCATGCTGGGGTCAAGTCTTTAGCCCCTGAGCAGGTAGCACAAAGAGGCACTGGTGATTACAGAGGCCACGAGCAAACATCCCGCCAGCCCTTCTAAAGGGAAAGCAGGATGGGTCCTCGCCATCACGGGCTCCCCTCCTTTTTACAGGCATCTGGGACCCCTGGATTATTTAGTCTTCCTTCTGGGCTTCTCATCAACCCTCCTTCTTACCTAAACCATCACCATGCACGTACACACACGGGAGGTCCTGCTGCCAGGATTGAGGGGCCCAAGAGAAATAATTGTCCCCATTCCTGTGCCCACCTGCTGTAATATGGCCACTGGGCAGGAAGGACCTAGAACCTGCCACATCTTTGGACAACTTTTCTGTCCTTGATACCTCCTGCCCAGCACCCCACTTCCTCCCAAACTCTGCATGAAAGTCAGACCCAGACTGAGGCTAGTGACAATGGCAGCAGTGATATTAGTCTTAACTAGCTAGGAGAACAAAGGTTTTACAGAAACTCCTCTATTCAATTCCCTTTCCAGCCAGACACAGTGGTGCACACCTGTAATCCCAGTACTTGGGAGGCTGAGACAGGAGGATCACAGGTTCAAGGACAGCCTCAGCAATTTAGCAAGACCCTGTTTCAAAATAAAAAATAAAATAGGGCTGGGGGGGTAGCTCAGAGGTAGAATTCCACTGAGTTTATTCCCTAGTACCAAAAAAAATTTTTTTTTAATTCTCTTTCTGGATTGTTCTTTTCACAAGGCCAGTTCCCCTTTTCCGGGCAGTATTAGAGAGGATGGGCATGTCGCTGACAGTTTATTTCCTCATTTGCAAGTTAGAATCTCTTTGGGGTAAGCTCAGCTCCGACTGAGTTGCCTAGTCAGCAAGCCTAACACCTGGCAGCTCTGACCCAGCAGAACGAGACACAGCGGCGCTGTGGGCTGAGGGACAGAAAGGGCAGACGACAGGGCTCTTGCCTAGGATGGGACAGGCCTGAAATCTAGAGTCAAAATATTGGGATTATAAAGAAATTTTCCTCTGAATCAACAAGATTTTTAAATATTATAGTTACTGTTTTGTTCCTAAGCTACTTGACAGTGACACTGTAAATGACAACCCCACCCAACCCTCATACTGCCTGGTGTGCATTCACGCACCAAGAGAAGCTTCCTGAAGGGCCTGGCTGGACTGACACAATGGGGATTTTTCTCCACTAACCCCAGAGAGGCCAGAAGGAAGATGGAGGATAAAAGGGCTAGGGAATCATTCTGGACTCTTCTAGAATGACCTGTGTGTTTCCTTCCTTACAAGTCAAACTAAACCAAAACACCCCAGGTTCCCACAGATGCCACCACAGATCTCTGAAATAATAACCATGTTTTCAGCTCTTTGTGGTTCTGTTGATTCAGAATAACTCCAGTTCCTGCATTTGCATTTTGTCAAGCAGACAGTTTGCAGCAGCCTTAGAGGACCTGAACGAGGCCATCAAGCTGTGTCCAAACAACCGTGAGATCCAGAGACTCCTGCTGAGAGTGGAGGAGGAGTGCAGACAGATGCAGCAACAGCAGCAGCCGCCGCCCCCGCCACAGCAGCCACCCCCGCAGCAGTTACCCGAAGAAACAGAGCCCGAACCACAGAATGAAGACATATACTCCGTACAAGATATCTTTGAGGAGGAGTACTTGGAACAGGATGTTGAAAACGTTTCCATTGGTCTCCAGACAGAGGCTCGGCCCAGTCAGGGGCTCCCGATCATCCAGAGCCCGCCCTCGTCTCCAGCCCACCGGGATTCAGCCTACATCTCTAGCTCGCCTCTTGGTTCTCACCAGGTTTTTGACTTCCGGTCCAGCAGTTCCGTAGGTTCTCCCACTAGGCAGGGCTATCAGTCCACTTCACCCGCTCTTTCTCCAACGCACCAGAATTCTCATTACAGGCCTAGCCCTCCACACACTTCCCCAGCTCATCAGGGTGGATCTTACCGCTTTAGCCCCCCTCCCGTGGGAGGGCAGGGAAAAGAATACCCGAGCCCGCCCCCTTCCCCTCTCCGTAGAGGCCCTCAGTATCGGGCCAGCCCTCCAGCTGAAAGCATGAGCGTCTATAGATCCCAGTCTGGTTCTCCCGTGCGCTATCAGCAAGAAACAAATGTGAGTCAGCTTCCTGGCAGACCCAAATCTCCGTTATCCAAAATGGCCCAGCGTCCCTACCAGATGCCCCAGCTTCCTGTGGCAGTTCCCCAGCAAGGGCTCAGGCTACAGCCTGCCAAGGCTCAGATCGTGAGAAGTAACCAGCCCAGCTCAGCAGTTCATTCAAGCACTGTCATCCCCACCGGAGCCTATGGCCAGGTAGCCCATTCGATGGCCAGTAAATACCAAGCTTCACAAGGAGACATAGGAGTGAGTCAGAGCCGGTTGGTCTACCAGGGGTCCATTGGGGGAATTGTAGGGGACGGGAGGCCTGTGCAGCACGTCCAAGCCAGCCTGAGCGCAGGTGCCATCTGTCAGCATGGAGGGTTGACCAAAGAAGATCTTCCACAGCGACCTTCCTCAGCATATCGAGGTGGCATGAGATACAGCCAGACACCACAGATCGGCCGGAGCCAGTCAGCATCCTACTACCCAGTCTGTCACTCAAAACTAGATCTGGAGCGTTCCTCCAGCCAGCTAGGTTCTCCTGATGTGTCACATTTGATCAGAAGACCTATTAGTGTCAACCCCAGTGAAATCAAACCCCACCCACCGACCCCCAGGCCGCTGCTGCACTCCCAGAGCGTAGGCCTTCGCTTCTCTCCATCTAGCAACAGCATCTCCTCCACCTCCAACCTAACTCCTACCTTCCGGCCTTCTTCCTCCATTCAGCAGATGGAGATCCCACTGAAACCCGCCTACGATAGGTCATGTGACGAGCTGTCGCCAGTGTCTCCCACTCAGGGAGGTTATCCCAGTGAGCCCACCCGATCCAGGACCACACCATTCATGGGAATCATAGATAAGACAGCCCGGACTCAACAGTACCCCCACCTTCACCAGCAGAATCGGACCTGGGCAGTGTCATCCGTGGATACCGTTCTAAGTCCCACATCTCCAGGCAACCTGCCTCAGCCCGAGTCCTTCAGCCCACCGTCATCCATCAGCAACATTGCCTTTTATAACAAAACCAACAATGCACAGAATGGCCATTTGCTGGAGGACGATTATTATAGCCCCCATGGGATGCTGGCTAACGGGTCCCGTGGAGACCTCTTGGAGAGAGTCAGCCAGGCCTCCTCTTATCCTGATGTGAAGGTGGCTCGGACCCTCCCTGTGGCTCAGGCATACCAGGACAACCTATATAGGCAGTTGTCCCGGGACTCTCGACAAGGGCAGACATCCCCTATCAAACCAAAGAGACCATTTGTGGAGTCTAATGTTTAAAAGACATTTGTTGGAGTGAGACTCATGTTTTCACTGCACATTTTCAGGCTTGGTTTCCACATTCGAGGTAGTTCTCTGGCTTAATTTCTCATGTAGTTTCTGTGTGGTGTTCAGAGGTGGCAGCCCACATGCTGAAATCCTTTGCATGCAGCCGACTGGGAAGCTGGCCTCCAGTGAGCCAGGACTTGCGTTTCTCTGGTCTGTGCCCCAGCCACATGCTCTCTCCCTCTTCAGATGCCAACGAGGAGATTCCGTGCCGTGTGTTTTAACCCAGGGAGATCAGACACACTGGTCAGCTTTTTCCAGGAGACAATCGCTTTCACTGATGTTCTTGTTGTATAAATGTCTTTTTCCTTTTTAAAAAAAAGTAAGATGTTCTTGTTCGTTTTCTTCTAGGAACTTTAGAAAGAGTGTGGTGCCCCTTTGCCTTTGCATTCTTATCCAGTGTTATCCAAATAGCCAGCCCCAGTGCTTTCTTGTGCCATGGTCTCCTCCCCCAGAGTGCCAGCTCCCTCCAATCATCAGGTCTAGAGTGTTCAATTGCATTGTTTCTGGTCTTCCTGTGGGGTAAAAAGATCAAGGAGAGAGAGAAGAAATAAGTATGTTAAATTGGAAGAAAATGGCTGGGGATGTGCCTCAGTGGTAGAGCACTTGCCTAGCGTGCACAAGGCCCTGGGTTCAGCCCCCGGCACTGCCAAAAAAAAAAAAAAAAGGAAGAAAAACCCAATACAACTATTTGAAATGTCACTACATCGATTTTCGAAGAGGCATTATAGGAACTTTTAGGAAACAACCAGCCCTTTAAATATGTTGGTCAGCAAGGAAATTCAATGAGAACTGTGGGTATGTTTAAAGAATGCACTGAGAGTTATTTTTTAGGTTTTTAACCAACAACCACTAATTGCTGCTGATTTTCCAGGGGTAGAGAAAGGAATAAATGCAGAGAAAGAAAGAAAGATTGTTCTGGATTCTCAGTGAAAGGCTGTAGAAAAATGTATTGAAAAAGCCTCCTTTTAAGTCCTGAAACATCATTGAGCATCAAATTCCACAAAAAGCAAACTGTTCCTGCAGGTTGGCTGGTGCAATAATCCTGTTAGCTGCATCTTCACCTAGAGCCAGATTGTGTGATGCTGGCCCTCTCGTTTCAAACCCTGAAGGTGTTGTGAAGAACTTGGTTCTTTGAGAAGCTAAATGGATTCTCTTGGGACTGTAGAACCGATTCCCATGCTTTCCGCCCAGGGCCATTGCATTCCATGCCAGTTGTCGTCTGATTCCATTTTGAGATCTACAGTTTCATTATCTACTATTAGAGGAATTTTTTTCTTTTTCTAGGAGTGTTTAGTTGGGTGATATTTGAAAATCATACAAAGCAAAAAATGTTCCAGGGTTAAGACAGACCCTTTCAGCCCTGTTTTCTAGCCCTGAGTGGGGGCGTGACACAGACAACAGGTGTCTTCTCCTGTCACACTCTACACATCTTCTAGGTCCGTGGCTGTTTGCTAACCTGACCTTTGAGTGACTGAGGCCACGATGAAACGGACAGCAAGAACACTGCAACAAGCCTTAGGACAGTCCCGGCACTGGCTGCACGTCTTCGCTCTTAAAGCGAAGCAACTCAACCCAACAACCAAACAGCTGGAACTAAACAAAAGAGCGTTAGTTCTCTGCTATTAGGAATCATTCTGCTCTTGTTAGTAAAGGGCTACAGGAAGTGCAGTTTCCTGAATAAAAGCCAACTGTGACCATACCCATTTGTAGTAAGCATTCTCGGAAAGGATCATTACCTGGGGAGCATAAAGCTGAGACCAGAAACATTACTTTACTAAGTAAGATTTTGCCAAGGAGAGGGACCCCTCAGCCCCAAGCCTAAAACAGACCAGGACTCATCTGTGTGCTGGAAGCAAACACCTGGGCCAGCCGAAGCCCCAGACACTTCCCAGACTCTGGTGTGTAAGGACCGCCTCCTGCTCAGCTGGGCCAGGGCGGGCAGCCATGGCCTCTACCTACCTATCTATCTGTATCTGTGTCTCTCACATCAGGAATATGAGTTTGAGCTGAGGGTGTATCTCAATGGTAGAGCACTTGCCTAGCAAGCACGAGTCACTGGGTTTGATCCCTAGCACCAGAAGAACAGTAAGAAGATAAAGTGTATAGCAATGGTATTAGTCTGTAGCTGGGGACCCCGCAGCCTCTCAGCTCTCTTTTTGGCCAGATCTCAGCCCTGTTGGTCTCTTTGCATTTTATCCTGTTTTATCCACCTCTCAGTGGGGAGCTGCTACATTTTTCAGAATGTCTTAGTCTCGTAGAAAAGTGCCCCTGCTCGTTTGGAACACCACACATAGCACCTGCCCTCGCCTGTCCAGGTGTGTAGGCAAGTCCTGTGGTTTTCCAAACATGCCAGCGGTGCCACTTCTCCCCGGTGTCTCTCTCTGGGTTTTCCAGGACAAACGAGACTTAGGGTCTACGCCCTACCAGGAGAAACATCTAAAATGTCAACAATCAAAATGCCATTCTTTTTCAGCCTTGTGAGAGGGAGTGAATATCACTACTGGGCGCCAGTTGGTTTTGACTAGAAAATCCAGCAGGAGCTTGTTGGGGCAGGAGACGAGGCTGTTCCTTGGAAGCAGACTGCCTGTGCCCTGTTTTGCTACTTCACTGCCATGGATGATCTTAGTACTGTATTTTAGAGATGCCCCTTCCACAGCAACAAACATTTGCTGAATCAATGTCTGGCTTCAGGTGGGAGGATATTTTTCAAATGAAACTGGTAAGTTCCACTCACCCAATTCACATCACCCTGAAATGGAGACCGAGGTGACAAACTTGAGCTTACAGGTTCCTCACCGAGTCACACGTCCCATTTGCCCAGAATTCTTGCACTAATGGGTTCCATCACATCCTGTCTATAAATGGGTGCACTTTACTGTTTGAATTTATAACTCTGATAAATACTGGATATTTAAGTGTGAGTAGTGTCTTCATTAGAAATAAGCAGAATCGCTCTTGTCTTTTAGTGTATTTTTCAAGGAAAAAAACAAGGAAAAGAAAGAAATCAAGCAGTGGATCACAACATTTATAGCACAAGAAATAACTGTTGTATATAAGCATCAAAAAGATTAAGAATTTTTAAATACAAAAGATATTTGCAGTGATTTTAAAGTGCTTTTCCAGCAATTTTCTTAGGGACTCCTGAGACATGGTTACTTTATTTACTGGATCAGTAAGGCACACAATTAACAATTAAAAATTAATGTTTATTTACAAAGTAAAGGGGAAACCTGTGTAACATGAGAATTTGGCATGGACAAAATGGAGACCATTTTGTATCTGCTGTTGTATCTGTCCAGGTTGCAGATGTGCACTATTAAAAGTCCCAAGTTAATAGAGCACAAACCCTTGTTCCTCTCCTACAAGCCCTCTTTTTAGATGTGTTTAACTTAAACTTGATGGCTCAGGAAAACTCCACTAATTAGAATTGTGTACAGTACCCAGGTCATTGTCCAGATATACAAGTTTGCTAATTTTAGTTAAGCTTGAATTATTAAACACTTTTCCTAAATTATTTTAAACACAACAGCTTAGAGAAAGGTATTCTCAGTCCTTATATTGTATAGTAGTTTATGAAACCCCTCTAAATATTGGTATTTTTATATTCCAGAGATGTACCCAATAGAAAAATTAAAATTTAATCAGTATCTAATATAATATCCATAAGTATTTTTCCTTAGATTTTAGTACACACTGTGGGATATGTGGATGTCACTTGTGCTTCACCATACTTTACCACTAGGTGTCACTGTGGCTCTGCACCACACTTGTCTGGTAGCAAAGAATGGCAGCACTGCAGTGGAGGATCAGTTGCCGGGGCAGCAGGCAGGCCCCCAGATTCAGAGATTCTGGAACAAAGGAACGGAGGCCTGCAAGGGTCTTCATGCTTCCATGCCAAGTGTAGCAAGACAGACTTTGAACAGTACCTGCTTGGGACCTTCAGCCAGGCCGAGGCTGGGAGAAGGTGGAGTAGATCTCTTTGCTCTGGTGGATGGGTGTGTATGTGGAGGACCTTTTCTTCCCCATGAGCATCCCTCCTCTCAGTTCCTCTCAGCCTCCAACTTTTATAACTCCAGAAGTATCACAGTTGGGTGGTTTGATTCAAAGATATTTTTCTACTGCAGAAATACCTTGGACAAAACCTGTTGCTCACTGAATCTTTGCCACAAAATGGAACAGCCCCCCACACACAGGAGGCAGGCTGCGCCCAGCCCTGTGCCCCGTCTCCTGTTGAGGCTCCCAGTGCTCAGCAGCCTCGCCCTCCCTGCCTGTCCATCCCTGGGCTGCCCACTTCTCCCCGGGCCGACCTGCAAAGGCAGCCTGCTGCTGCCTCCACCCCATGCTCACGGAGGGGTGTGGCTTGTTGTCCTCTAGGAATTCCAGACTGACTGACCATCATGACTAACAACAATGAATAAAGGGCTTAGGGGTAAGAGCTACCTACAAAGACGCGTCATGGAAACCTTCACCATGCAATGCCTTGAACTCAGCTCTGGCTGCTCCCCAGAAAAGGTGGCTGGCTGGGGGCCTGGACACAAGCACAACGGGGCGGTGGAGCCACTGTGCAGAGCTACTTGAACAATCACTGGGTCTTCATCAACTCCCTTTGTAATAAAGACCACTCAAGGGCTGAAGTGTTGGTAACCTTCATTTCGGTGTCCAATGCCTCACAGCAGCTGAGCCACCCTGAGATGCTTGTGGCCACACGATGGCCACAGTCAGAGCTTTGAAAGTCAGTACCAAATGAATGCATAATTGGACACCAAAAATCAAGTGTTACTTTCATGTCTCCTCACCCTCTCATCTCATCTCCTGCTGACTCTGTGATGCCTACACTAAGCTGACCAGTCAGGTTGTAGCTGGATGCGTGTTCATGCAGGCCAGCATCGCTCTCGTTTTTTTCAAGATAGACCTCCTCTGTGGAAAAGAAGTGCATAGCCACTTGGTTTTTGTAGCACTTGCTGGCTGGATTTTTTCTTTTGCTAATCACTAACCAGAAAATCTGGCTAGGAGGACTCAGCTCACTCCCCTCAGTCCTCAGGACCAGACAGTTAATTCTGGAAAATTCAGTACTTGAATGTACCTGCCTTATTGTGTACCAATTTACTGGGGGTGGGGGGGAGAAAGAGATGCCGGCTCCAGATCTCTATTTCATTCACAGATTATTTTGGGACTCCTGTAAGTTACACTTCCTGTTCTGGTTTTTCTGTCGTTTTTCCGTTGGCTGATTCCTGCTGAGTGGGACCAGTTCCTTGTCAGGCTCAGGGCAGGTGCCATTCTCAGGCATGGCCTCTCCATCTAGCACAGCATCTGTGTCTCTGTTCTGTCTCCTCCAAATCCAAGATGATTTTAATTAGTACAGACATGTACAGTCTACAATTAAAGAGTGATTTGTACTAATATGATTTTGATTCTTCCTCTTTGCTGTCCTTTCAAGACACTTGCTGGAAAAAGCTTTAATGCACTTAGTTTTCCTTTAGGTTTTCTATAATTCAGATGTAAAGGACTTTCTCTGTACAGAATATTACCCAATGCATGTTTGTTCTCTATCCTGATATATTGAACACCACACAGTCGTGAACTCGTGCAGTGGGGCTGCCCCACACCCAGCGGAGGCTTCTCGCCCCGTGTATAAGGAAGACATTTTCCTTTGCTGTACTTGCTTGAGCAGTTTTATTGTCTGTACATGTGAGCTGTGTGAGATAGATGTGAAAAGTTCAAATGAATGCATTTTCCTGCCCCATGTATACAGAGCGTCATCTGTACAATGAACTGTATGTACGAAAGCAAATGTACTTATTTATAAATGGTTAACACTTGGAAGAAACCTGGTATTGTGTATTTTCTCCTGCCACTATGGTCTCTCCAGGGAGCTGACATCTATGGTCATCCTCACTGAGACCAGTGCTGAGGACGCCACCCCCAAGGAAGACTCCGGCAAGTTAAAGCTGAGGCCAAATTCCTGCGCATTCTGTTGATCTGTTGTGGGGTGCTCATTCACCTTCCGGCATCTATTCACCAGTCAAGCTGTTGAGCCCTCGTCTGAGTGGGACACTGTGACATGCACACGAGGGAGCTGAGGGCACCAAGACACAGTTCTAGGGGTTTCGGCACAGGCTTGTAGGGAGAGAGGCTTTTTTTTTCCAGTGGAAGCTACACCAAGGGAGCCCTACACACTCCTTGTGTCATTTTTTGATAGCTGAAGCTGCACCCCAACCCAGCCGCCTTCCCAGAATCCCAGGCTGCGGTGGGCTGCCAGCTGAGGTGTTCAGTTTAAAGACGGCAGGCCCGAGGGTGCAGGGGCACCTGCACCGTGGAGCCAAAGGCTGACTTGGTCAAAGCTGGAGACCCATGTTTAGAAATCTGGCCAGACTTCTAATCCTCCCCTTATAAAGAGTTAGGCAGCTGCACTGAATGGAGAGGTTACAGGTTTCCTGAAACTGACTCGATACCCTTAAAAAAAAATAGTGGCCCACACTGAGCCCTGCAGCCTTTCCTGCCTAACTGCAGCCTCTTTGTCTACTTCAGGGACAAGCAAGGAAGGAGACCACTTCCTCTAAACATCAGAGCTTGATAAACATTCCTGCTGGGTAACTAACATCCACTTTCCTAAACAACCAAAGCCCAGGGAAACTGCGGGCCACGCATGTTCCTCCCAGCCTCGACACCAGAATTGCCTTCAGAGAGGACTCTGGGAGGAACTGCCCGCTCAGTCTGAAAACCACTCCAGTTATCTCACTAAAAATAAAAACAGTGAGCAGTTAACAAAACCCCAACTTTTAATGGATTCCTGGGGACATTGATAGGAAGAAGAAAGATAGTGATTACAAAAAAAAAGAAAAAAAAACACTAATCCTTAAAAAGAACTTGCCTGGAACCTGAATAAAATGCCACTCAGTATAGAAGCAAAAGGAAACTCAGAAAAAGCCTGTGTAGATTCTTAGAAGTTCCTCGTTACTTCATTCCCTCGTAGTTGCTGGTTAGTAACTCTGTAGGTGAGAACTCCACTGTGCACATCTGCGCCGTGGGAGCCAGGCTGGAAAGGGCGGCAGAAACCAACGTGGGGGGCAGGACAGAGGGCCATCTTTTCGTTTTAAAAACCAGCTGGAGGGCTGGGTATGGTGGCATGCGCCTGTTATCCCAGTACTTGGGAGGCTGAGACAGGAGGATTGCAGGTTCAAGACTAGCCTCAGCAACTTAGGGAGACCCAGCAATCTAGCAGGACCCTGTTTCAAAACAAAAAACAAAAAAGGACTGGATGGGGGTTATAACTCAGAGGTAGAGTGCCTCTGGGTTCAAACCCAGACAAGAAAAAAAAAAAAAAACAAGGAAAAAAAAAAGGAAAGAAAGCTGGAGGGACTTGGAGCACGTGGCGACTGAGTCATTCCATTCCCAGGAATAAAACAGCCACTGATAAGGAGGCTGTCGTGCCTGGAAGACCAGGGTAAGAGAAAGGGCGCAGACTCCACTCTCTTGAGATGCCCATTATGCCAGGCACTGTGACAGGGACTTCGCACACGTTCTCTGACGTATTCCCCACATGGGCCTCTGATGGGTGGCCTTGCTTTCTCCAAAACACAAGTGCCAAAGCAGGTCCTGAGAGTTTAAGTTTCCCAAGGTCACAGAAACAAAGGTGGGACTCTAAATCAGACCTGCCGCTGCCTTCTTTCTCAGAAGGGGCAATCTAGGAAAGCAAGCGCTCTGAGTGACGCTGAACAAAGCGGGCTCTGGTCAAGCAGCGGGGCCTGCCTATCATGGCGTGGTGCTCCTTTGGAGAAATACCTACTCCATGGTCAAGAGGAATTATTTGGGGACCCCACAGGGTTCCAAACAGAGTGAGAGGGTGAGGTCCTTGCTCTCATCTAATGAAATTTGCAGAAATGAAGGAGCAGCCCTCTGGACAGGGAGGCATCCTCTGGTGTCTGGGATCATTGAATATTCACAAACACAAAGAGACCCATAGGATTCAGAGGCTAGCCCAAAAAGCCAGAAGTGAGATGGCCCAGAACGGTCACAATCCCTCTGCCTTCACACTTGCAGCCAGCCCTGCGTGTGAGCATCCACTGTGACATGTACCACGCCAGGCACTTTGAGCGCTTTCGAGCACGTGAAATCCACAAGGAAACCTCAACTCAGGAGAAAGAACACAGACGCCCCAATCCCAATCACACACACCCCAATCACACGCTTGTAATCCCAGTACTTGGGAGGCTGAGACAGGAGGATCACAGGTTTGTGGCCAGCCTCAGCTACTTAGTGAGGCCCTCCGCAACTTAGTGAGACCCTGTTTCAAAATAAAGAATAAAAAATAGGGCTGGGGGTGTAGTGCAGAGGTAGAATGCCCCTGGGTTCAATCCCCGGTACCACCAAAAATAAATAAATAGTGAGCTCCCTCACTAAGTTGCTTTAAATGACGGGGCACACAGTGCATGATGTACACAGTGAGATCCCACCCAAAGACATACCTGAGACATATAAATTGATCTAATGTGGAATCTCAGCTAAATACAAGTTTTGCTCCTTTTCTCAGGGATCAAGAAGACATACCAAAAGGGAAAAAGTTGGGGCTGGGGCATGGCTGAGTGGTAGAGTGCCTACCTAACATGCACAAGGTCTTGGGTTCAATCCCCAGCACTGCAAAAAAAGAAAAAGAAAAAAGAGAACACTGAGCTGGGGACACTTCTCGCTTAGGACTGATGTCATCAGGCTCCACCCTCCAGGCCATTCTCTCTGGCCATTTCAGTGCTGTGCTGTGATAAACACCACTGATCACTTTACCTTCTATGCCCAGTCTGGGGACAAGTTCTCCTAACACTAGTAGAACTAACATCACATATCTGACTGCTAAAAACCCTGGCTCCCTTCCTTGTCACAGTAAATGAAGATAACAGACCAGCGAACTGCTGCAGACATTTATTGAATCATCTGTTGCACCAACAGCACATTGTACGTCACAGAAAATTGGCCACATGCAAACAAAAGAAGCCACACGTATCTGCTTGGGGGCCTTATTTGGTCCTTAGTCATCCAGCATACACCCTGGCAAACAGACCAGTTTACAGACTGTCACTGCAAATCCAAGGCCCCAGCTCTCTATATAGTTTCTGGCAAGGGAGATACACAATTGTACTTTGGTAGTTTGTCTAAGGAAGAGTTTCCCACATGTAAACATTTGGCTTTACAAATGTGTGCCAGGTGATGACAGAATTGATAAGGTCCCCTGTCCTTGCAGAGTACACAATTGAACCTGGAGGCAAACGTCATCATCAAGGCGAGCGGAGAGGAAGTGGGGAAGGAGGCTGGGGAGCGGGCTGGGCCACAGTCACCTGCTCGAGCGGTGACACGGCCAGGAGCAGACCCACAGCAAAAGCCGGTTATTAAAACTGAGCAATCGAGCCGGCAGGCCCGTTTCTAAGGCAGCATTGAGGTGTGAAAAGGGCAACTATTAAAAGTAGTCAGGTTTAGAAATGTTATTCATTTCTTCACTGAAGTAAACTGTTTCTGCCTCAAACTGTCAGGCTCCTCACAGCCCAGAAAACAAGGAGGGGGCCTTCGCCAAGTCCACAGAGCACAAGACCAACGCTCTAATCACATTATTTCTAGACTGAGGCCAAACAGTGACTCAGCTAACAACACACATTATGGGACTGGAATGATGTCCAGACACCACAGGGGATTCATCTCATTCTGCCTCAGTCCTAACTTCCTGCAAAGACAGGCCCAGGTAAGGGGAGGAGGGGCTCACCCTCCAGAGCATGGCCAGGGAGCAGCTGGCCTGGCGAGCAGCCCCTTGTGGCAGTGCAGCAGCAGCCCTCATCTGAAAGTGACGGCTGTGTGCTCTCTCTCTGCCTCTCAGAGCAGTTCCGAGGCGGCCTGAGTGGAAACTAGGGCTGAGCAGCCAGTGTGGGAGGGAGCCGCAGGATCTGCTGCAAGGCCAGCACCAGGCTTCTCCTGCCCCCTCAGGCTGTCCTCATCTGGGGGCCAGTGTGTCTGAAGTCATGTGCTTCTATCCCCTCTCCCACAGAGCTGGCCTGGGGCTCATGGGTTAAAGAGCAGCAAGGCTCAAGACTACAGCTGGGCCAGAGCCGCGTGGCAGTGCTCACGGGCCTGCCCTCCCCTCCTCTGGGAAGCCTGCTCTGAACTCCAGCATACTTTACACATAATATCACTTGCACCACTGCCAGGGACTGGGCGGTTTCTACAACATGCTGCTCAGGCTAGAGGGACTCCTGGTTTGAATCCAGTTACACAAGCCGTGGTCTTAGCTCTTCCAGGCCTGTCCCGAGGCCCCAGGGCTTCCCCTGGCCTTGCCCCAGGCATCCGCTGCCTTGAGGGTGGAGCACTCCCAGCTCCTCCAGGGAGCTGAACTTCTGCACCCAGGCCTGACCCCCAAGCCCTACCCAAAGCCATTCTGCACTTGAAGGGGCAACAGGGACCCAGGGCCTGCACACGGCTCATGGGTGCATCTACAGCAGCAGCGATGAAGGGAAAGCAGAGGATAAGCCCTAACCCAGAAACCACCTAAAATAGACACCACTGCGCCCACACTCCCCGCCCTGTGCTACAGCGAGAAGACACCTACGGGAGCCCCACAAAACCAAGGGCGCCACCCCCGCCAGGCTCCCTGCCGAAATGAGGGCAGGCGCAGGCGGTCACTGGGAGCCCGGGCTGTCTCCCTCCGTCAGCGTCTTGAAGTCCATGGAGAGCGCTTGTTCTTCGGCCTGGGGAGGCCGCCTCCAGTCGGCTTGAGCCAAGATGTAGAGCACAGCCACCCCAAAGCAGACCAGCAGCAGGCCCAGCACATTGGCCAGGACCCCCTCGGGCTCGAACTCGCTGTACTTAGCCCTGCAGGGTAGGGTGGGAGGGAGAAGCCACCAAGGGGGCCGGGTCAGGCTGGTGCCATTCACATCCTGGGCCTTAAAGATGCATGGGTTTGCCAACACCGGCCTCCTCTGTCCCCTCCCAGACAGAAAGCTGCGGCTGTCTAATTCCATTAAAAGCCAGCTCAGAAAACAAGTGTGTAGCCAGGCGTGGTGGTGCCCGCCTGTAATCCCGCCTGGGAGGCTGAGACAGGAGGATCGCAGGTTCGCGGCCAGCCTCGGCACTTTAACAAGACCCTGCTTCAAAATTAAAAAAAAAAAAAATAAAAAGGGCTGGGGTGTAGCTTGGTGGTAGGATGCCCTAGGTTCAATCTGGAATACAGGAAGGAAGGCGGGACAAAGCAAGTGTCTGGGGCTGTAGGGCTCTGTCTATGCAGGCAGCTCCGATCCGAAGATACTCACCCAAGTTTAAACAGCAGCGCTTCCTTCAGGCCCAGCAGGGCTGTGCCCACAGAGAGGAGGAAGATGGTGGCACCAAAGAAGATGTGCTGGGGACGGTAGCGGCTCCGCAGAGAAAATGAAGCTCCGGGGAACAGGAAGAAGCTGAAGCCCACAAGCCACTAGAGGGAGAGGAGCGGCGGTGTTGGACATGAGCCAGCTGCCCCTGGCCAGCAGAGGACACCACGGTCTCCCCTTCATCCCCCATCTGGTTCCTCCAACTTAGGGGCTGTCAGGGAGCGGGAGCAGGAAGCACTCACAGGGCCCGGGTCTTAGCCCCAAGGACTTGCGGCCTTTCTCCCCAGGCCCAGGACCCACAGCGCAAGTCCACCATGCTTAGCACTCGGGAAGCTGAGTGTGACGGAGCACAGGGCCAGGCCAGCGGGAGGGGTGCCGGGCTTGCGGGCACCCCAGCCTGACCCATTTCAGCATCCAAAGGTGGCATTCAGCTGAACTCAGCAACTCTTTCACCTTTGGACACACTTGGCGCCACCTCTCCTCCCCACCCGACCCCCTGCCGGTGGGGTGCAAGAGCCTGACCTGCACAAAGTACAGGACGAAGACGAGGACCCCGCACCAGCTGTGCAGGCTGTACAGGTCGGCGTAGCCCTTCTTCTTATGGTAGTCGAACACCGCCACCAGGCCTGGAGTGGAGATGGGGCCACGTGAGGACAGCGCTGGACGTGGAAAGGAGGGAGCGGGGCGACCGAGGGAAACCGCGGCTGGAAGGTCCGAGCTTCGGTCCAGTCGGTGAAGCAGCACCCAGTGCCCCCCGGGGTGTCTGTGGGGGAGGAAGGATGGGGGCAGGACTGCACAGTTCAGGAGTGAGGAACAGCTAAGGCCAGCAGCTGCTCCCGAGCCTGAGGCAGCAGGGGGACAGGGACTCACCGACCAGGGCGATGACGAAGGCGGAGACGTGCAGCAGCCCGTGCAGGACCTTGGTCGTGCGCTTCGCCTCCTTCCTGAAGACACGGAAAACCAGCAGGGCTGCGGGAAGGAAGGAAGGAAGGAAGGGACTTGGGTGCGCTCACCTGCGCTGGAGGAGCCGTGGGGAGGCTGAGCTGGAGGCTCACAGAGGGGCAGCTCCCTCCCCAGCCCTGTCTGCCCAAGACACCTGTGCACAGGCAGAGGCTGGGATGGGAGGCTGTGCCACCATAAAAGGCAGCAAAGGCAGGACTGTGCCCTCGGTCCCCACCCATAGCAACTGCTGGGCCGGCAGACACCCCACCCCACCCCACCTTCCGGCCAGGTGCCCCGTGATTTCATTCTCTTGGGTGTTTGGGTTCATCGTGTAGTCATACTGAGGGGACAGCCAGCCAGCTTCACCTCTCAGCGATGTCGCTCCTCTATGAGTCCAATACTGAAGCCTGACCCAATCGCCACCACTTTTAATATGCAGGCTCCTGGTACCCAAAAGTGGCCCCTGTGACCCCAACCTGCTCTCCACCACGTCCAGCTGCAGAGGGCAGGGGAAGGCCTCTTAGGATCTGCTGCTGAGGGGTGGCTGTCACCAGGAATACCTCTAGCCAAGAGCTGGCTTCCTGGTTCCCCAGCCTGCAGGCAGGGCACCGGACGAGCCACCTCACTGCCGCCGATGGAGGAGCTCTAGCTCGGCTGCGCCCAAGGCAACAGCACACACCTGCACACACGCACTCTTTTTTTTTCTTTTCCCAATTTCTGGACACTCTTGAAGATGGCCGAGCTCGCAGCCCAGCCCAGCTCTGCTCTAGAAAGCACACATTTCCCCGTCCCCATGTCCCTCGCTGAAGCAAGAGGTGAAAGCGCCAAGAGGAGCAGCTGCCACCCACGGACATTGGGGCCCGGATTTGGACTCCATCTCCCCAGGCTCTAACCCAGCTCCCTCTCTGTCTTTTCTAGAATCTATTATTTGTCTAACTGGAAGAGACCCCAGAGGTGACCGGATCCCTACAAATCACCTCTCCTAGGACAGTCACAGCCCAGGCCCAGCGGGAACCAGCCTGCGGGACTCACCATCTCCCTGCAGGAAGATCAGGCCTATGACCATGCAGAGGGGGTGGACGTTAAACTGCAGGGCACTCTCCCAGGCAATGCCGCCTCGGTACAGACCCAGCCAAGCGCCGGTCATGGCCACCACGGTCAGGCCCAGCAGCTGGGAGAAGGCCACGTAGTAGGGCAGCGTGCGGGGGGTGGGCGCCAGGCCAGTGCTGCTCTCCATGCCGAGACAACCTCTGCAAGACAGACAGAGCTCAGGGAATCCGCCCACCACCTCGAGGATGCTTCCTGCCTCCCCACAGCACCCCTGCCAATCCCGGGGCCAAAGCAGCAGCTCACCTGCTTCCCACCTCCAAGACCCCTCCTGCCACGCGATGGGGCAGGAGCCCTAAGTTCCAGGAGCCCTCAGCAGAAGACACACCCGACCTGGGCTCCATGTGCAAGGAAGGTGTGAAGAGAAGTCACCCCAAGTTCTGGTGGGAGCACGGCCCCACACCTGCACTGGATTTCCTACTTCATGCAGTCCTGGGTTTTCCCAGGTGGGGTTTACAGGTAAATTACAGAGAAGCAAGAAAATTCCTTGGGGGTCCAGGGTTAGCCACTTCTGTCTCCAGATGGATGGAAAAGGACACCTGGGGTGGGAAAGGGGGCCTCCCACCCCCTGCCAGTGTTTAGGCTCCAAGCTGGAGATGAGGCGTCACCCCCCAAGAGCCAGCCCCACCCCAGAGCAGGCCCTCTGTCCTGCGGGATACCTGTGCCCTGACCCGCTGCGCCACCTCCTCCCCTGCCCGTCCCAAGCCCGGGTGTGTGTGTGTGGCGCTTCTGGTGAGCCTTCCACAATCGAAGGCACCAGAAACACTGCCAACAAGGAACAAACGCCTCGTGTGTGTGTGTGTGTGTGTGTGTGTGTGTGTGTGTGTCTCACATGTGTTCACACACTCTGAACTCGGACAACCTCTGCCGGGTGGTAAAGCAGGCCTGCCACTGTGGAAGGAGGTCTGGGACAGCCAGGCTCAGGAGCGTGCCAGGCCCCAGTGTGTGCACAACCTCTGCAGGGCGCAGGGCCAGCTCCTCCCAGGCACCTGCGGGGAAAGCAGGAGGGCGGCAGGGGACAAGCGTGTCCCCGGCCTCCACTCCCTTGCCTCCGTGCTGCGTGTCCCTGGCCTCCATTCCCTGGCCTCCATGCTGCGTGTCCCTGGCCTCCACTCTCTTGCCTCCGTGTTGCGTGTCCCTGGCCTCCACTCCCTTGCCTCCGTGTTGCATGTCCCCGGCCTCCACTCCCTTGCCTCCATGCTGCGTGTCCCTGGCC
>PVJS01019027.1:0-34186 GCA_004027185.1 Glis glis | reverse complement strand
AGGAGAAGGAGAAGGAGAAGGAGGAGGAGGAGAATAAGAAGAAGGAGGAGGAGGAGGAGAAGGAGAAGGAGAAGGAGGAGAAGGAGAAGGAGGAGAAGGAGAAGGAGAAGGAGGAGGAGGAGAATAAGAAGAAGGAGGAGGAGGAGGAGGAGGAGAAGGAGAAGAGGAAGAAGAAAGACAGTATCAGGGAGGGCTTGAAGAGGTAAGATGGGCAGAGGGGCACTCAGCGGCTAAAGTTAGCATGGGAGGCAGATGAGATGGGCTTGCAGCTCAGGCTTCAGAACTGGGAAGACCTAGGGTCAAATCCTGACTCTGCCTTTTATTAGCTTGGTGATCTCAGGCAAGTTATCCAATCCCCCTGTGCCCCAGCTTCCCCTTCTGTAAAATGAGGACAGTGGTAGTAATAATACTAACAATAATAGCAGCGTGGCTTAGTGGCTAAGATGGCCTAGATTTCAATTCGGCTATTCACGAGCCTTGTGGCTGTGGACAAGCATGGAACATCTAAATCCACAGTTGAGTGCTTGGTAAAAGGTAAAATCGAGCTCTGTGCACTGGATGAGATAATGCATAGACGGCGTTTAAGGAGCGTGACCTCTGTTGGCAGTAGATGCAGAGAGCTCTCGAAGCCCTGGTTCCCTCATCCTTTGGTCTCCGTTTATGAGGTTTAAGCGTGACCAGGAGAGCGCACCTCACAGGAACAGACAGCAGCAGCAGCCACCATTATTACTATACCAGGAGAAGAGGCTGGAATGAGGAGGGTGGCTTTAAATGGGGGTGGTGGCAGTGGAAATTGAGGAAGAACTAGAAAGAAGAAATATTTTTGAGGAAGGAAATCTATTATATTGAAAATTTTCTTGAAGTTCTGTGTTAATAATATGTATCAAGTATTCACTGGCCATTTCACAGGGCCAAAGGTGATTAGAACCTCCACAATAGACTTTAAAACTATTACCTTTTTAAAGTAACTAACATGTCAAAAAAAGTACTTATGTGTAGCCGGGCGTGGTGGTGCATGCTTGTAATCCCAGTACTTGGGAGGCTGAGACAGGAGGATCTGGGTTCGCGGCCAGCCTCAGCTACTTAGTGAGGCCCTCCGCAACTTAGCAAGACCCTGTTTCAAAATAAAGAATAAAAATAGGTCTGGGGGTGTAGCTCAGAGGTAGAATGCCCCTGGGTTCAATCCCCAGTACTGCAAAAAAAAAAAAGTACTTATTTGTCATTTCAGGGGTCAGAGAGATGAAAGGTTATAGGGTGGTCAAAAGAATGAAATAAGAGACCAAACATTTTGAAAAGGATGATTGGCAAACATTGGTGCTGGCAAGTGACTAAACCATGAGAAGCAGCCTGGGCCACTGGCTCAGGACCAGGTAGAAGGAAACACACCAGTGGGCACTGTCATGCCAGCCACAGACAATAGCCAACACACCTGCCCAGCACAAAGACTCAAGCATCAGCCACTGTGAAAGGAGACAGTAGAAGACCGTGGCTGCCAGGAGGCTCTGCGAGATCAAGCGAGCAGGTAGACGCCATGTGTGGGGACACAAGGGGTTGGGTGAAGCCGAAGGGCTCTTGGACTCATCATGTTCTAAAGAATCACATGCTCGCCAACGCCAGCAGAAGGAGCTGCCCTGTCTACAGGGCTCTGAGCACAGCCCGTCTTAGAAACGAAATACAAAGCGAGACCAGCACACCTGCAGAGAGCCTGGAGTGTGCCAAGCTTGCAGTTCTCCACCCTGGCCACTGCACGTTAGACTCGCAGAGTATTCTAGAAAGTTAAATCAGAATCCCTCACTAGGTCTGAGCATCTACATTTTTTCAAGTTCCCCAAGTGCTTCCAAAGTGATATCAGGATCGAGAATCACTGTTCTAACCCTGCCCTCTCTCATCACAAACAACAAAAGCCGGACCCTAAGCAGTTCCAGTAAGTTGCTTGGGTCACAAGTTCAGTTAAGGACACATGTAGGCTCGAAGCTCTTAGCTTTGTGACTTCCAGGGAATTTTGTTTCTGATCACACACCTTTACCATCTCTGCTCACTAGCTGTGCTTCAAAGATACAGAGGTCGTTCTGCAGGCAGCACCGTGTTTTGTGTTTGTGTGAATCATGTACATCAGATATATGTCATAATACATGTTAAAGTAGCTACATATGCATACCTATGTATTTTTGCATACATGTCTATACTTCATATATAAATATTTATGTATCATTTTAACTTCTGAGGCAAAAGAGTATAATCAATATGAAATATGTGGGCATTTTTTAGACTTTTAAAAAATACTTTATTGTACACAGGTTGTTACTTTTTAAAAGGCACTGAAAGATAAGGGGGAATGTCTGGCCATGTTTGGGCCTTGTTTTCATAAAAAGAACAGCAGCACTATCAGAGATCATGGTAGAACCTGTCTGTGTTCAGCTCTTTCATAAGTAATCGGAAGGGACAAAGCCCAGGGAAACCACAAGTGCTCAGGCGACACTAAAGCTCTTGCAGGCCAGGAAATTTCAGAGTAAAAGGCAGAAATGCACAGGGGAAGACAGTAGAATGAAGATTTCATCAACGCGCTGGGCAGTGGGAAAAACCGGGCAGAAGCTGCACTGTTGGAAAGAGGAATACAGTACCTTTGGGGAAAATAATTCGAATAATACTGTAAGTATAGATGATATATTCAACTTTTTACTTATACTCCTGGGAAGTAACCTAATCAGTTAACTTTAAAAAATTGTTAAGGTCACATAATCTTCATATGGAAAGAAAAGAATGTGTGAAATTTTCTAAGTTTAATAATCGGTGTCAAATAGTAATAAAGACAATTCAATATTTATGTGTTTCAAAGTTTGTGTAATAACCCAGGACATATGGGATCTGAGTTAATGACAATATGGTGTAATGACAATAAATCATTTAGGCAATAAGAAATGGGGATGGTTGAAATAAAATGATTCACCATTTTATTATTTTATTTTCCAGAACACCCCAAAATAAATATAAAATGTTTTCCAGCAATATGTAGGAATACTTGCACTTTGTATCCTACTTTGGGCATAGTCCTTTATTGTAGTTATGAATAAATTCAATCCTACCAAATGAAACTGAATATATAATTTAGAGAAAAGAGAAAGGATGGGTAGATTGAATAATTTCCACAAAAGCAACCACATTTTATATCTAAGCTGTCCTGTAGAGTCGCTGTACACTTTTGCAGGACCCTAAGGGTCTTGAAGCTTCTTCTGTTTTTTTTTTTAAGCAAAATATCTTAGAAGACACAGAATATTATTCTCACTAAATATCAGCCTCAGCTGGGCGTGGTGGCGCACGCTTGTAATCCCAGTACTTGGGAGGCAGAGACCAGAGGATCCGGGTTCGTGGCCAGCCTCAGCTACTTAGTGAGGCCCTCCACAACTTCGTAAGACCTGGTTTCAAAGTAAAGTATAAAAAATAGGGCCGGGGGTGTAGCTCGGAGGTAAAACGCACCTGGGTTCAATCCCCGGTACTGCAAAAAAAAAAAAAATTTTAAATATCGGCCTCACTAAATATAGCCTGGCTAGGTAAATCAAAAGTATTAACCAAACACAGGTAATTATCAAAAGAGGAGAGGGCATGAAACAGAAAATACTATCTCATTCTAACTCAAGAAAGACAATACGGCCGGGCATGGTGGCATATGCCTATAATCCCAGTACTTGAAAGACTGAGACAGGAGGATTGCAGGTTCAAGGACAGTCTCAGCAATGTAATGAGACTCTCAGTAATCTAGCAAGACACTGTTTCAAAACAATAAATAAAAAGAGCTGCGGGTGTAGCTCAGAGTTACAACATCCCTGGGTTCAAAAAAAAAAACAAAGAAAAAAAAGATGATGTCCAGAGATGGCTAATTAACATGACCAAAAAGAGTCAGTGGTTTCTGCGTGAAGTAATACTGAGCTAGGAAATCTCTTCAGTCTATAAAGACAAAGGTTAAGGGAAGAGATTACAAAGCCTTGAAGGATATAATCAAGAACAAAACATCAACTCATCAAATCTTAATACACTGAGAGAGGCAAATTCCGGAACCATAAAATAAAGTATTACTTTACCCTGCGCTTAAGCACTCATCCAATCCACAAGTACTTACTGAGCATCTACTTCATGCCTGCCATTGTGCTAGGTGCTGAGGATGTGGGGGGAACAAGAAAGCTCTCAGTCCCTGCCCTCTGGCCCTTACACTCTAGTGGGAGAGATAGGTAGTAAGCAGATATTTTTACAAGTAAATATTTACTCTGTTTCATCACGTTTAAAATTCCATTAAATGCACCATTTATAATTGTAAGTCACCACTCACTAGCAAGATACCTGCCAGTTTCAGAAACATGAAAATATGAAAGATCTATGAGTTTTAGAATTAACAAATATAATTGCCACAAGTGGGTAAGTGCTGTAAGAGACAAGACAGGGGTCCCAGGAAAAACATATATCAGGGATGGCTAAACTTAGCCCTGAAAGGTGCGTGGGCATCAGAGAGACTGAAAGGAGGAGAACAGGATTGAAGGACACAGGCAACTTGGCCATAGAGCCTTTGTATCATGCTCAGGGTGTGGGGGGAGCTCAGGGCCCTGAAGGAACTGAAAGAAGACCAATGTGGCTGGACGGAGAAGGGGAGACGGGCTGCTGCTGAGGCTGGAGAGGACGGCAGCCCCATTGCCAGCACCTGTGGGTGCTGGAGAGGGATGGAAATATGTGATGGGTGATGAGAGGCAGGTTAGCACACAAAGGGTAGGGGTCTGTAGCCAACTGCATACGGCCTGGCCAGTCGAAAGATCTCTGCATTCTAATTTTTAAAAACACTATGTGGGCCATATGAAACATTTCTGGAGACAATATGTGACCATAGCATACCATATTAAAGAACTGAGTATTTAGCATAAGAGTCATAGTAAGCCAAAAAAGGGTTTTGAGCTAGGGTGTGAGATCAGATTTATGCTTTAAATGCATCATCATTAAATGAAAAAAAAATGAGGCACAGAACAATGGCTATATCCAAGACACAAGACTTGTGTGTCCGTGGTACTTTCTGGACTTTGATCTGGGAGACTGAACTACCTGTTAGCAAAACAAGGGGATAAACTGAAACAGCAAAGTAAGGGATCAGCGGAACTTGCCTCTGGCTGCTGTGATACGAGAGAGTAGGTGGGTATGCTGATCAGGGTGGTGGGAGTAGAGATGAAGAAAGTGCATTAAGAACACACAGTCAATGGGACCTGGCGACAGAAGGGTGAGTAAGAATCAGGTGTCAAGGTTCTAGAAAGAGCAACAGGATGAATGGGAGTGTGCACTGCAGAGCTGGGGGAGGGGCGGTGCGCGGAGAGAATACAAGGGTTTCAGTTGTAGCGTGTTTAGTTTGAGATGAGTGTGCACAGCAAGTGGAGATGTTGAGGAGGGTCGGACAGGAGTCTGGGGCTCCGTGCAGAGGTCAGGATTGCAACTATAAATCTGTAGTACCAGCCTGAGGTCGGGTTCTCTGAGAAACAGGCTCTGGAGTGGAGATCTGGCGTTTTGTGTCAGGAGGAGGATCACTGAGGCGTGTTCTCAGGGTCAGTGTCTGCTGAGACAGACATGAGGTGAGGAGGAATGGGCCAAGGGGGGATTTTAACGGCTCTGGAGCTTGATGTCCTTCAGAAATTTTTTGCCTCCCACACTGACCAGTCACTGGACAGAGCTGCCACAGGAGGCAGCATGACCAAGGGTAGGGTGGCTCTCTCAAGCAGAGGATGATTCCTGCAGCCCAGCTCAGCTGAGAGATGTCAGCTCCCACAGGCCCAGGAACTGAAGGAAGACTGGGATAGACACAGCACGCCATGGTGTCCTACAGTTCCCAAGAAGCCAAGCCTCTCATGACAGTGCCTTTCCCGAGTCTCTGTCGTCTTCCTCTGTGAGCACACGTTCAGTGGGTTGCTGCTTTCTGTTGGGGTCTCTACACAAACAGAGGCATCCCTGCAGGGTCATTTCTCCTTGGCTTTTTCTAGAAACCTAAAGGTTTCTCCAGTTCTGGACCCATGTTTATATTAATTTCTTGTTCCAGGGTTTCTATGTCTGCCAGATAGAGCAAAATCAAGCCTTATAACCTCTATGGCGACAGCTAGTTTTTGAGTGTGATTGTTTTCACTAGTGGCCCAAGATACACAGTTCCTTGGCCTCTAGCTTAAGGGAACCATTTTTCTTGCATTATTGATTTGTGTATATGACATTGGGGATTGAACTCAGGGATGTTCTACCTCTGAGTTATACCCCCAGCCCTTTTCATTTTTTATTTTGAAACAGGGTCTCACTAAATTGCTGAGGGTCTCATTAAGTTGCCAAGGCTGGCCTCAAACCTGCGAACCTCCTGTCTCAGCCTCCCAAGTACTGAGAATACAGGCATGCATTACCACACCGGGCTGGGAAGCATTTTTCTAGTCACCATTCAGGGACAGGCTTGTATCTTCCTGTTCCTGGACTTGCATAAGGAATCAATCCCAGCTTCCCTCGTGCACAGGCCTGGCGCTCTGGCTCCCCCATCCATACCCAGCCTAACACCCCAGCCCAGGTTCAGTGCTTGGCTGTTTCATGCAGAGCCGGCACAGTGTCTTATACTGAAGTTGTGCACTTAGGTCCTTCTGCTGTCCTTCTAAACCCGGGACAGGGCCCGAGTTTTGCACAATGCCTCCCTGTGGGCCTCCCACACAGATGTTCCTGTTGGACTGAACTACGTCTCGGTCTCCTAAAAGCCACGCCAGGGAAAAGCTTGAACAGGGCCTTCGAAACACTGGGCCTACTTTCCCGTTCTTGGTGGGATGGCAGGGATAAGAGGTCCCGTGCAGAGGTGTCCCTTTTTATTTTCTGTCCTTTCAAATAAAAATAAAAAAACAGGCAGGCCCCCTCGAGACAGGGGCTAACCCCACGCAACCCCTGCGTTGCCATCAAATCTCACATTCTGCAACCTCAGCTTCATACGCCGAGACAGAGCAAGCAGCAGGAAGACTTGTTGAACATTTATTCCCAGGTTTTTTTTTTAATTTCCTCTGAAACGAATATGAATGCACTATGGTCTTTACACTCCGCAGGAGCTAATCCCCCACTGGAAGGTTTGGGGAACCTCATTCCTCCTTGCGGATGCCATCTGTCAACAGGAGCGTTCCTGCAGGCTCTTTTGAAAGGCCCACAGTGGACGGCGTGGCTTTCTCTTTGCAGCTCTATTACAGTTATAACTATGATTCTTTAAAAAGAAAATAATGTAGGAATTGCTTCCAGAGCCCAAATGCCTGTGTGAAAGGCTGTCTTCTCTTGGCGTGCAGGCGGCTTTCAATGGCTCGTCGGGCAGTGAGTGGGGCCAGAGTCCCCACTGCAGACGGAGGGGCACTTACCCGGGCCTGAGCCCGCCGCACATGCTCCACGGGAAATGTGTACTTTCAGTGTTGAAAGAACCATGGGAGGAAAATGATATTTTTACAAATGAAAGTGCTTAATAAGTATTATTCACTAAGTAAAATCATATTTGCCTTGAATGTCTTCATCCAGGTATCAGTTTCATTAAAAAAGAAAAATCTGGCTGATACATTTAATCTCTTCTAATAATGGCAGTAAAAATTCTCCATCTTGGTCCAGCGAGCATTTATTAATTGTTTGCCATGTGCGTCGTACTATAAAGAGGCTCTGTGGACACATTTTGTCCAATCAGTCTTTGATCTCTAGAAGCTTCTTTTTAAGGTACCTAATTTATTTTGTGTCTAGCTCATGGGATAAAAATTGTCTTAGAATTGCTAATCCTGATGAGATGATTTAAATGACTCGAGGCCATGGAAGGCTATCTGTTAAATTCTCTGTCCATGCCCCTTCGCACATTTGTGCTTTTAAATCACACTGAGTATTTTTCTCAGCAGGGAATAAGGAGCCCTCATCATGAAGCATTCCCAGGTCTCTCAGTGAATCACATGGAATGGGAATCCATCTTAGAGTCGAAGTCATATATCTCCCCCACACTATCTGATGAAGTCTTTTGCTGGTTTCTTGGGTGGCCCATCACATGACAGATATATGACTCTGAGACAGGAACTGAAATAAAATTCCTATAATACCCTAAGGGGAAAGAGGCATTGTCACTGTTGAGCCTTTTAGTCAATGACTTAATTCCCTTTAAACTTCCCTGAATTCTTAATTCCCTTTAAACTTCCCTGAATTCTTACTTACATCTCTGCACTGAACCCAAAAGAGCTGCTTAGTTTTCCTACTGAATCCACAGTGCTTCCTACTGCTGTGGCTTTGTGGATTTTCTTTCGAGGGCCTCGGGTGCTAGATGATGCAACATTTGCCCCGGAAGACTGTATTCAATGCTCTGGTCCGCAGCCTCAAGACTGCTTCACACAGGCGGGACTACAGGAGAAAGGAGGGCCGGAAAGCAAACCATATGTAGTTTCCAGAAAGAACAATGTAGGGCCACATGGTACCCTCTTAGCCACCGGCTGTCAGATGTCCGTTATTGGCAAACAGACCCCAAAATGCTGTCCCCAACCCCTAAATCCCTCCCATCCATGCAACAGCATGGTGAGGTAGAAGCAACGTGGCGATGTGTGACTTCCACTCCAGAAAGCCACGTCGAGGGTAAGAAAGGCGAGCCCTGAGCAAGCATTGCTCACTTTCCTTTCTGCCTCAGAGCTCAGTAAATGGCTGTGCCCTCCTTCCAGTTCCTGGGGCCCAAAGCCTCAGAATCATCTTGACTCCTCTTTCTCTCACCCAGCATCTAACATGTCAGAAAATGCTGTTGGTTCTACTTTCAAAAACAGGTCCAGAATCCAAGTACTTCTCACCACCTCCACCACTTCCACACCGGTCCAAACCACTAACATCTCTCCATCTCTCCCCGGGGTTCCTGCAGGAGCCTCTAACTGGATTCCCCACTCCGCCCTCACTCTCACGGTCTATACTCCACTCAGACCCAGAATAAGCCTGTTAAAACTTCAATCAGAGCCGGGCGTGGTGGCGCACGCTTGTAATTCCAGTACTTAGGAGGCGGAGACCGGAGGATCCGGGTTCTGGGCCAGCCTCAGCTACTTAGTGAGGCCCTCCACAACTTCGTGAGACCCTGTTTCAAAATAAAGTGTAAAAAATAGGGCCGGGGGTGTAGCTCAGAGGTAAAACACCCCTGGGTTCAATCCCTGGTACCGCAAAAAAAAAAAAAAAACAACTTCAATCAGACCGTCTCACTCTAGGGCTCACAACTCCACATCAGCTGATCGCTGGCTCACACAGAGTGGAAGGCCGGGCACTGATGGTGGCCTCCAGGACCTGACCCGACGGCCATCCCCACCTCCAAACCTGAATGATCATCTCCCGCACTCACTCTGCCACGCCCATGCCAAACTCTAGACCCTCCTCCACAGGCCAGAATGTCTTGCTTGGGCCTTTATGTTTTAAGTCCAGCTGCCCGCAATTCTCTTCTCCAAAGTAACACATGGCCTATACCTTCACCTCCTTAAGTCTTTGGTCAAAGGCCACCTCCCCGTTGGGTCGCCACCAATCTTACCTTAGGAATCTGCAGTCTCCTGGTACTATTTATCCCTTTTCTATATAGTCCCTAAATTCCTGGAACTATTTATCCCTTTTCTGCCTTGTTAGCTCTACAACACATCACCATCCGAACAACTATTTACTTACATAATTGTGGATTCTCTCCCTCCACTAGAATGGAAGCTCCATGAGGGCAGGCATTCGTGTCTGTTTTGTTCCCTACTGTATTTGCAGCATCTAGCAAAGACACTGGCCCACAGTGGGTGCTCAGTAAATATCTGAGCAATGAGTGAATGAATGTTTGGACGATGAGCTCTGCACTCTAGAACTCCAGACATTTACTCCCAGACATTCCTCACACACAGCACATCTTCAGAGCCTGCAGTCGTTTGTACTAAAGGAAGAAACAGGGGTCCTCACAGGATTTCTGGAATCCTTTAGTATCAAACTCCACACTTGAGAAAGTAAGGTTATGTTAAGGTTCCAGGACAGAGACAAGCCCGTGTCAGTGGCTCAGGCAGTGCTGATACTGGGATTGTTCCATGCACGGCCCTAGATCTAGTTTCAGGGGAGGCAGGCTTGGAACCGTTCTGCACAAGGCACAGCACAGTGGCCTCCATGTCCATATCTGCCTCTCACACCAACCGCACACTCGTGTCCAACACTGAGATCTCCTATGAAAACAGACACTCCCTCAAACAGGAGGATCACTGCGAAAAAGAAACTTTCCAACGGAAACTTGGTAAGAAGAATGTACCATATATCCAAAGATTCATTTTTTGATTTGAGATTGGCTTGGAGTTAGGGTAAAATAGAAAAGGAAAGTTGATAGCAATAAGCTTCCTGAGGATTTTACTTCTTACAAAGAAATTAAAGACAACATGGGAAAGAAATATCTGATCATCAGCATTTTGACCAGTAGTAATATGAGCATTTTTTTTTATTGGAGTTAGTATGTGTACATGTGTATGTGAGAAAGTAAGTTGAGAAGGTAAAAGGAAAATAGCATTTTTCTCAAAATGGAGTTTTATATCCATTAACAAAATAGATTTGTTGTCTCTGTGTCTTTTTGTAGCATAATCTCAAATTATCAGTTCACCATAGTCAATTTAGTAACAAGAAAACACAGCATCGTTGAAACCAGTGTTTCTCACTAAAGCACAACATATTCACCTAATTCTGTTCTGAATACTGGAGATTATAATATTTCCCAAAGACTTGATAAAACAAAAATTCAAATTTTAAGTGAAAGTTGCTTCAAGTTCACATTTGCCTAAATGTTAGATTATTCTTTTTGGGCTAATGGTTGTCATGATAAATATAGAAGAAAATTACATGGTTTTAGACAAGAAAACTTAAAAAGACACAAATTTGACAGTCATATATCTATGACTTGTGCTATCATTTCTTATTCTAATGACTGCTCGGGAGGAAGCACACTCAGGGTGTTGTCCCTGATTAAACGGTATTGTTTTCTGATTTTTTTCCTTTTTGCTTAGAGTGTGGCTCCAGAAGACGTGCATCCTTTCAGAGCAGAAGTTGTTGGATCTTCTATCTTACAAGCCCCAGTGTGGCAAGCATGGAACCAGACACATAAGTAGTAGATGCTCAGTGAATACCAGCTGGCTTAACTTTGCTGTTAGTGGTTATTCAAAACTCTAGCAAAGGCTTTGAAATTGTGCACAGGCAAAGAAGGACTGGCCAGTTCGGGGTAAGAGGCCCTGTGAAAAGCAAACAACATACAGGGAAAGAAAACGATAGAATGAACTCGTCCACATTTGTATTATGTATCATAGTGAACCACGTTTCAGAAATTTCGAAAAAAAAACACTTAAAAAAAGTTAGCTTTGAAGTAGGTTTTTGAGATGTGAATTCAGAGCTAAAGTAAATTCTTACAGTTTTCATCCTGGGCAATGCATTGTAAGGGGATCCCAAAGAAAGACGTATAGCTGTCATTGTACCACACCAGAAGCTCGGTGCCCCTGGGGATATCTATACAGGCTCGGTAGAATATATTCGACCTAGTCAAAACAAAAGAAAACCCAGCTTAGTAACGCGTAGGACTCTTGTGCCCCCACCACATTTTTATTGCCCCGAAAATGTTCTGCCCAGCTCCATCTAAACAGTTTGTAATAAATCTACACCCACCTTATTGTCCCCAGCAATCAATTAGAGCCTGTAACTCAGTATGATAAACAGCATACAGTTTATTTCCACAGTGTGCTTCCACAGAGGGTCTCAAAGAGACAGATATTTGGCCCAGGAGACAGCAGAAAGGAAAAGTTCATTTAAAAAAAAAATCCATCTCACACTAATGAGAAAATTCTCTCTCTTGGCAAACTGGAAAGACAGTGGTGCCCAGCCTCATATATAAATTAATACTATTGATTTCTTATTTGAAAGAAAAGCACTAAGCATATTCTGGCTCCTTGGCATTGGGAGTTCCCAAATTTGTAATAAAATGAAGCAGCTTCGTGATATAAGGACTAAGAGAAATAAAAATCCTCTCCACGGCCTTTTTCCTGAAGTTTGATACAGGAGACAAGAAAAAAAAATCCTTATGTGAAATAGATGGAAATTCAGTAAATACAGGAGGAGCACTTTACGCTGGCTGAAAGATTAGATACAGTGAAGGTACCAAGAAGTAAACATTTTTTATAACAGCCTTGGTACTGTAAAGAAAAATCTACAGATTAAGAAAAAATGAGGAGACTGCGACTGGTTTTCTCAATGAAGAATGGCTACAAATATTAGCCTCAAGTTCCAGATAAAAGTGTGTGGGGTTGGTGGGCCTTAAATTTCGCCTTTCTGTAAGGAATTGGCTGTAGCAGGGCAATTTGTTCCTTGTACAACACTGCAGACATAAGGCGAACCCTTCTTCACATTTTTCATAGCAGTGAGATATGCACGTGTCAACATATTTTGTCACCACAAAGTGGCTCTTGGCAATAGGATCATAAAGATCAATAAAAAAGTGCAGATTCTCAATATTTTACTTGCAGCTGCAAAAATTTCATTTATCTTGTTATTTTCCTTACTTGCTGCCATTCTGTCTCACGAGGGCACTGCTAGCTAAGCAGAATGTTTTTTCCCAACATTCTATGAATATCTGACAAAAACTCTAGCCAGTTGTCCAGCCCTCGCCACCCTTCCTCCCCCTGCACCTCCTAAGAGCTGTGCATTTTATTAATTCTTTCCACTGCTACATATAAAAAAAAATCAAAATCAGAGCGAGCTATAAATCACTGGCATCTCCTAACTTGAGAAAAATTGAGTCTACTTTGTACTTCACCCTCGTAACATTTCATCTCTCGGCTTGGCTTCCCTTAGTATAAACACAGCGCCCGGCAAATGAATGTGCGAAAACCAAATGACACACTTTGCCGCTGAAAGAGCAGAACTGTTTTCGAGCGATGGGTGGTCTTCTGAGGCACGGAGTAGGCCGAGAGGGGGAAAAAAATGTGTAAGCGTACACCGTTCCGTACAGGCGGGCAGAGCTTCCAAAACTTGCAGAAATCTCTGCATGGTGAAGGACATCAAAGGGATTTTTCCCTTTTCAGATAATATTTCCTTTGCTGACATGTATTTAGTATTGTGGTTGGATGACTCATAAAGATAGCTTCGTGGCGTCCCAACGCAGTTGAAGCAGAACACATGCCAACAAACATTATTGTCAGCCTCAAAATAAAAACACAACGTTCAGCTGAGGGTCAATCAATCAAGGGCGCTTTGAAGAAAATTCCATTTAGATATTACAAATCATAACAGAATGAATTTAAACCAGCTGACTTTTTGTGAAGAGGACATTCATGTACAATAAAAATTAGGCTGGCTCTTCAGGGTCCAACTTTTCTATTTTCTTACTTTTGGACGTGGCCACTGGTGATGGATGCCAGTTTTTAAAATTGTGTTTTTGTAGTTCGTTTTATAAAGATCTGAAGTAATCGAAAACAGATCGGCCAAGAGAACTTGCAGTTTCGACGCCGTCATGAAAAGGGAGTTGTAAGATCCACTTCATATTGACAGATAGGTAATGACTTACTCATGCCCCCTTCCGCTTAGGACTTTCTTGTCCCAGATTCAGAATTTGCCTCAAGAGCTCCTGATCCATTATGGATCCAGCCAAACTCTCCCTTGCTGACTGGACAAGAACAATCCTTACTGATTTTCTAGCTCAGAGTTTCGTAAAACCTTCATGACAGTGAAGGCTTACGAGTAAAGCCCGTGTACGGCAGTGTAACCAAATTCTGTCTTGCACTATTTCATTTAGACCATTATTTAATCAAATAAAACTGCATAGGGAACCAAGGGCATGAGTCAGATGCTGCCCAAAAAGGTTCCTTTTGAATTGGAGACCTTCAGAGAACAAGCCAGATTTGGGCAGCCTTTAAGCTATAAGGCAAAGAAAGATAAAAAAAAAAAAAGGAAGGAAGGAAGGAAGGAAGGAGGGAGGGAGGGAAGGAGGGAAGGAAGGAAGGAAGGAAGGAAGGAAGGAAGGAGGGAGGGAGGGAGGGAGGGAAGGAGGGAGGGAAGGAAGGAAGGAAGGAAGGAAGGAAGGAAGGAAGGAAGGCAAGCTTCATTAAAAAAGAAAAAAAGAAAGGAAAATAAATAGCCATAGGCAGGACTCCAAGTTGCCGAGCACGGGGCCCTCTGCTTTGATGTGTCTGTGGTGCCTGATAAAGCTAAACAGTTGCTTCTGATTCTAAAGGGAACACGGCTGTTTATAACTGAGCTCATATATTTATAGGGCACATGTTTTCGAGGGATTTTAAGAAAAGAAGGCTTAGTGGTAGGGCTTTTTTTTTTCCCTCATTGGTTTGCTTTTGGCCTCTCGTCTCCACTCCAGCCTTCTTAGGCACTAAGTGGAAAAGCGTGACCCGCAGGTGCACTGAGAAGAGCTGGCCTCGCATCCTGAGGGTGCTCTTGCTTCTCAGCTCTGCAGAGGCCTCCCTGGGTGACTCTCAGTGGGGAACGGGGATGGCTTCGCCTTGCCTGTATCACCCTCAGGCTTTGCCCATAGATCTTGGGAGACCAGGGGCTTCTTTGTGCTTTGAAATTCCCTCATCATCTGAAACATATTCAGAATCATTAAAGGGTCAAATCTAATGCTCCGGCGCCCTTTTAGGAAGCAGGAAAGGTTACCCAAGGTCAGCCATTGCTGAAAGCATAGCAGGTTTTGGAATGGCAGTCTTGGGAAGGTTGAGGGTTCTTGGTTTCCTGTGCCTTTGTGCACATAAAACTGTCGTCCCAGGGAGACAGCCTGAAGGAGACTCAAAGCAAGGTGTCTGGGGCTGAGTCTGAGAACTTCTACTTATCTGTTGGCACACATCTGTTGGGTGAATCCCCCCAAGTCAGTGGACTTACTGGGCTCAATTAGTCCTCTGTGGAAGTTCGAGCGATGATGTAGAAGTCACTTTAGCATATGCACAGGTTGGAAGAGGCCATCTACTAACACCTTTATTTCTGAATGCTCATGAAATGACTGTCGTAGGAACTAAGGAGGTTCAGAAACCCAGCCAAAAACAACAGCAACAACAAAATCTCTACCAATCTGTACAGAGTTCTGCAGGCTTTTGCCAACCACTAGCAGCAAGCCTGAATTTGTATATGCAAGCCAAAGGGCTTCAGTGCTTTCAGTGGTAAATCAAGATATACTTTACCTGTACTGAACTACTGTTAGATTCTGTTCTCCGCCGTGCCTTGCACATCGGATATACCTCATCCAGCTCGACTTACTAGGTTCCCCACCATCAATAAAGTGCTGTAGTGTCCCATCTTGGTCATATATCTAGAGGAGAGGTCAGAAGGTCAAGTAGTTAGAACGAATCATCAGTAATCATTTTCCCTACTTCCCTTGGTGTCTTTCTGTGTCAGCTGCAGAAATTTATGGCCCTCAGGTTTCCTAGTGCTTATTGATGCTGTGGAAACTCAACCGGAATAACAGCAAAATATTTTTTTGGTGATTCGAGTCCATCACGTTTTTCTTATCAAGCCAATCTTCCCTTTATTAAACATACTCGCGGTATCTCAAGGATGTGACCGTATTTCCCAAAGAATATTTAACCTATGTTGACAGGCTCGTCTTAAGTAATGAGCTGCTGGATAAACAAAGCAAGCTGAAAGGAGAGGCACGCTGACATGGTTGGAACATCCACATAAAAGGCCCCGGTCTCAAACATGTGACTGTTCAAAGGCATTTGGGAGGCCGTCACCGTCTGTCCAACAAGCTGGGTGACACCTAGCAGAAAGCAGTTGGAGACTTACAGAGCTGTAAAGAACTGGTGATGGGCTGGGGATATAGCTCGGTGGTAGAGTGCTTGCCTAGCATGTGTGAGGCCAATCCCCAGTACTGCAAAAATAAAAAATAAATAAATAAATAATATTTTAAAATTAAAAAGCTGGGCATGGTAGAGAATGTCTGTAATCCTAGTGACTAGGGAGACTTAAGGCAGAAGGATCCCAAGCTTAAGGCCAGCCTGTGCAACTTAGTGAGACCCTGTCTCAAAATAAAAAACAAAAAGGATTGGGGATGTAGCTTGGTGATACAACACCCCTGGGTTCAATCCCCAGTACTGGGGGGAAAAAATAGAACCAGTAAAACAGACTCCAGTTCCAATGAATAAACGGATTCTTACCTCAAAGTAGATGTCAGGAACTGAAACGATTAGGAGAGGAGTCACCAAAGAAGGGAGACCCTCAAAAAGGAAATGAAAAAAATGTTTCCTGTCTCATTTAAATGCCTTCGCTGAGGTTTCTCTCATAATTACTGTCTTGTCAACTCAAGTCAATTTTTTTCAAAATAGCAGAGAAGAAAACAAAATCTGCTTCAAACCAGGCACTAGCATAGCATAAAACTTCTTCTGCAAAACAACTAGCTAGCAAGCACATACAAGTCAGGGCTGAAGGAGAGGCCATAGCTCCCCTTCCAGAAATCATGTCAGAGCCAGGGTACCTTGGGGACAGGGTGTCTAGAGGAGTGGGAAATAAGACGGTTACACATCAACAGCAATTTTAGAAGGAATGCCCAGTCCTGGGGGCATCTGGGAAGCAAGGGGCAGTTAAAAGAGTTTCTTAAGGGTTCCATTCTCAGAAGGACCATGGTACAACTGAGTGTTTTCAAATAAAATCAGCAGTGAGATTCTAGTAGCTACTGAGGTGTCCCCAGAACACCCTGAGAAATCATCTCTTGCTATTTTGCCTTTCTACTTTTCCTTTTCAAATAAACATGGAGAATAAATCTTACAGAGAGCCTTACTGGTTACAGTTAGGCCCTAAAATTAGTCCGACCATTCATATTAATTTAGCTCAGCACTTCTATTCTGGAGGGCCACAGGGCTTAGTGATGACAGTTTCTTTTTACTATCACCAGTCATTTTAAAACAGCTGAATTTTTTTTCTGCTTTTCTTGAACTCATTGCTCTCTACCCCCAACCTTTCTACTAACCCCGCAAATAAAAGACAAACATTAATAAAGCCAATTATTTGAGAAGTTACGACTTTGTAAACACACCAGAGTGATTGCAGCTGATAATCAATTTCTCCTGAGAAGAATGAAGAGATTCCCAGATTATATTACATTCAAAGCTAATGATTTCTTTAAATTCCTACTTTGTGGATAATGACAGAGAATGGAAACATTTTATGTGGTGGGTACATTTGCAGCATGAGCAAGCTAAGGACAGACATCATATTTAGATTAGATTACACGGCAGTTTTTTTGTCGTGGTGTTGTGTTTTTCTTTTTCGTTTTTTAGGAAGTCAGTTAAGATTCATAATCTCAGCTCTGAGCCTGTTGTTGGCAGCCAATATGACATTAAACAAAGCCATTGGGTTCCCTTAACGCCACTGTTTATCATTAATGGAATAAAAAGTGTTGAAGACCCCGGCCCCTGCCCCACCCTTCCTCCGCGAACGAACTTTCCATAAGGACTGCTGGTGAGAATTACTATGAGGCATTTTGAGAAGTGCAGGCAACAGTCTTCCTGAACAGCATTTGTAGGTGGAGGGGCCTATCTTAAGCATTAACTCAGTTGGACTCCATCCACTAATCAGTCCATCCCGAAAATGAGTACAAATGTGCTTCTTCCCAAACTTTTGTTTCAGCAATAATCTCCTCAATTAAATATCTTATGACTATAAAGAAACCTCCACAATTTTGGCCTGTTTGATGTAAACTGCTAGTCGCTTGAAGAAAAGTATGTGGCTATTTGTCAGGAAATATCATGTGGTGCAGGGCACGGCACAAGGTTGGACTTCCCTGGCTTCAGCAATACTGATATTGTACTATTTCACGTGAAACTGTGATAAACGTCCCATGCATCTCCTTAAATCTCATAACTGCATACCAGAGTTAAAGAAAGTCATTCAATCTTGATATTGTTCTCTGATAGTTCCAAAAAACATAAGGAATTTAAGGAGATGAACTAATGCCAAGATCAAGAGTTATTTTGCTTTTATTATCTTTCAAAAGATTTAAAATAAGCAGTAAAATATCAAAAATCACGCACGAAGTGTTTAGACAACCCCCTCAGGACCTATGTTCAATGTTTAAAAAGGTCAGAAATTTTATTCATTCAATTAATGAGAATGAAAGCAAGAATGTAAGATTTAGAGTAAGGAAGAGGTTCATTCTGGAAAAAGTTGATTACAGCGAAGTTTTGCTGAAAATCATGCCATTTATTCTGAATGAACATGAACAACAAAGTTTAAGTATTTGCTCCATTTTTCTAGAGAACCTTTAAAAGCAGGAGATATACATGTGAATACAGGTCACTTGGGGGAGGGAAGTAAATTCTGCAATGGAAAACCCTCAAAACTGTAGGCAGTATGTTTGGCGTATTTGTTTTAGACAGCAAGTACCAGCACTGCTAAAAAAAAAAAAAAAAGTATAATATGGTTCAGTCTGGCCGGGCATGGTGGCGCACGCTTGTAATCCCAGTACTTTGGGAGGTGGAGACTGGAGGATCCGGGTTCGCGGTCAGCCTCAGCTCGCTCTCTGTCTCCCTGTCTCTCTCTTTCTCTACCTAGTGAGGCCCTCTGCAACTTCATGAGACCCGGTTTCAAAATAAAGTATAAAAAATAGGGCCGGGGGTGTAGTGCGGAGGTAGAACGCCCCTGGGTTCAATTCCCTGTACCACAAAAAAATAAAAATAAAAATAATAATAATATGGTTCAGCCACATTGGGGAACACTTTGACAATATCTAAATAAATCTGATAAAGCATATGTCCTATGGTTCAGGAATTTTACTTCTAGGAAGTTACCCCAATGAAACTCTGATCCATGTGCTTAAGGAGACAAGGTCAAGGGCATTTATCGCAACATTATTTGAAAGAGCAAAGAGTTAAAAATACTGGAAAGATCCATCATCAGAAAAATAGATTGTCATATTCATTCAGAAACATTTGTATGAAACACTTGCATTTAATGAGCTAGACCTGCTTGTATTAAGATCCAGTTGATATAAATATTTAAAACGTAATGTTGATTGAGAAAATCAAGTTGCAGATCACTATTTGCTAAAATTTCCAAATATACAAAATAACACTCTAAGCAATATATTTTATAGTAGCTTATATTGAAATATGTATAGTAAATATATAAATACATATACATATATACAGAAAAATTCTGAAATTCTGCCAGAAGGATTCCTGACAACTCTTTCAGAGTCGTGGCCTTCAGAAACAAAAACATAGAAGGAAAACAAATGAACTCATACTTTATCAGAAATGCTTCATTTCTTAAAAAAGGAACCTAACAGAAACATGGCAAAGAGCTAACACGCACTCATCTTTTTCTGTGGCCTGGATGTGGATGTTTGCATCTTATACTTTGTTTTGTTTTGTATTTTGGTGCTAGCGATTGAATCCAGGGCCTCGCACATGCTCAGCACACTCTTATCACCAAGCTACACACCCAGCCACTACTTTGTACATCTCTGCTTTCTTCTCCTTTTTTTTTTTTAAATCAAAGAGAGAAAATTACATGAAAAGAAAGTCTATCCTGTCATGGTCAGTTTTTACATGCATTGTTAAAACAGAGAAGTTGGCTATGTTACCCAAGGTTAAAAACTTTATCTGTGTTATCCTCCTGGGAAAATATTTGTAATATGTATCACTACATTATCAGCCTCTGATTTCTTTTGTGATTGCTGCTGCTATTTTAAAACCATTGCTTCTGGTCTGTACTTTCTCTTTTATCTTATATCAATGGAAGTAGAGAGATAAGGGGGAGAGCTAATTCTTACCTTTTTAAGGGGATTTTAACAGTTTTCAATCCAATAATATCTACTGGGACACCACATGCATGGTTAAAATAATGATCACAGAAATCCTCACTAATTATAAACCCATAAACCCATGAGAAAGGCGTTGTCTTGCAATCCTGGATATTAGGAAGGGCCGCTCTCTCCCACAATCATATTTTCTTTTTTTTTTTTTTGCGGTACCGGGGATTGAACCCAGGGGTATTCTACCTCGGAGCTACACCCCCGGCCCTATTTTTTATTCTTTATTTTGAAACCAGGTCTCACAAAGTTGCAGAGGGCCTCACTAATTAGCTGAGGCTGGCCACAAATCCAGATCCTCCGGTCTCAGCCTCCCAAGTACTGGGACTATAAGCATGCGCCACCACGCCCGGCTATCATATTTTCTTAGAACAAAACTCTCCTTTAAATGAGAAGAGCAAGAGCAAGGCAGGCATCAGTATCATGTGTTGCAGCAATTGCTTGTGAGCGGCGTGTCCACATCTTTCAGTTTATGAATGTTGCCAGCCTACATTAGCAATAATAATCATCATAGAAACAATGAAGGCCATAAACTGATTTAAGCCCAATTAATAGCAAGAAACCACCTTCCAAATGATAAGAATTTGTGTACATTGGTGACTCTGAACAAAAATGGTTTCTCTAAGGCAAGATTGACAAATGAGTAGATTTAGAGCTAAATTCAGGCAATCCACCGGCTTTGTTTTTCTTGCACAGTGTTACTAAAAATTTTTAATTTTTTAGATTAGATTTCTAATTTCTCTTGACAAATTAAATGAATGGATCCCCAATCTGACAATGATTCACTGAGCCTGAGAGAAGATGACGCCCTTTAGATGGGGCTTATGATTTTCCAGTTCTCCACAGTCCCTCCTGTTCCCTGTTGTCTTACATGCTACTTATTTCACTAATTTACTTACTTGGTTGGCCTCATTAACATTTACATCTGTAACCACAGCCATAAAGGAATTACTCCTACCACTGAAAATTAGTCTGTTGTAGCTGGGGGCACTTTCAAAGAAAACTTTAAAGCAAGAGGCTAGAAACACTGCACACATTCACCGCCCCGTCCTGCCCAGAAGCCTTCCTCTGAGCCAAGATCCAAGCTTTCTTCCTGTAGCTTTCCCATGAAAAGGAGAGTAGAGGCTTTTTTTTTTTTTTGCCCATTTTTACCAGCAAAGGCTTTCATGATCTTTTTTTTATAACATGCTTTTATTGGTGCATTGGAGTCTCACATCACAATGAATATCTATTTGATGTTAACATACATGCACACAGCTCTTAGTGTCCCCCCTGCCTTCCCCCACCCAAACGAAGTACCAAAAATGATGTTGGTCTATTCTCACATGTACACATTGTTTATTATAGTAATTCCACTGATTCGCTTCTTTCTTGCCCTCCCCCTTCCCTTGTAACACTTCCCTTGCCCCACTGAGGGTTCTCCATTATCAACCTGAGTCCCTTGTGTGTCCCCACTACTCCCTAGGTTGCACATATTAATGAAAACATATCTTTTTAAGTAAAAGATCCTTGTAATTCAAAGTCTTAAATGTAACTCCACTGTAAAAAAACAGAGGAAAGGTAGCCCTGCTTAAAGAACAAGGCCTTAGTAGAAGCACCCCACCAGCTCCACTAATCCCACGGTCGTTCTCTGAGATAGTCCCCAGGATAGCTCTAGGGGTTCCGTAGTGAAAAACAGCATTTCCTCCAGTAGATAGGTTCTGTGAAGATGTAAGTCACTGATTCTCCTGCTAGAACAGAGTTCCATGGCTAAGTTTAGAGCCCAGGAGAATCAGACCTGTAGGGGAACCCAAGAGACCGACCCAACCCGAACTGAGGTCTGCAAAAGTTAGTGACGTAAGCAAAGGGACATGCCTAGTCCACAGCAGAACCTGGCCTCCTCCCCAGGGCTCCTCACACCCAACCGCGCCTCCACCTGCGGGTCTGCGGTGCGCTGAGCCTCCCTCGCCTTGTTTAGTTCTGTCCAGACCCTGAAGAGACCCAATGGCCTAAACAAAAGAAACATGAACTATAACTTAAACAGGAGTTTGTCCCTCCCAGAACCTGGGTGCCTACATCGTGTCATGGCAAGGAGGGAAGGCAGAACCAAAGGTTTTATGAAAATGTATTAGCCAATTTTAAGGGAATGGGGAGGCATTGCAGACTCCCTCTCCTGGTTCCCAACCTTGGCATGTCCCTGTGCCAAGGCCCCGGACACTGGCATTTGGTCGTGTGTTGAAATGCCAGCCTCCTTCGGTTTTCGCCAAGCAGCTGAGGCGGGGGAGTGTATTTCGTGCCCAGGCGTCTAGTGCAGGTCCCAGCACGCGGCAGGAAGGTGATCCGTGCTGAAGTGAACCCTACCAAATTCTCACAATAATTCAACAGCTGCTTAAAGATTGTGGATTTTTTTCAACCCTCAAGAAGAAATTACCACTAAATGCAATGAAACTTGATTCTAAGCAGTTAACAACTAGGGTTAAGAAACAAAACTTGTATCCTGCAAAGCCAGCCTCTTTCAATTCTGTGAAATGCAAAGGTGAATTTCATGTGACGATTAAGAATAGAATTTAAAAAAAGTACCAGGAAGGACCCAGAAGAAGTTATTGGGAGTTTTCCAACTTAAACCTGTGAACCCAGAACTGTTTTTGTTTTAAATCTTTTCATAGCACATGGAGAATTCCATGGAAGAACAGATAAAAAGATGCTTTCTAAGATCTCCTCTGCCTAATCGTCACACCGTGCCTTTATGCAGCATAAAATGCAGAAAATTAGGGTTTCCAGAGTCACGTGTATTAGTAATTTTGAAAACTCAATTGAAAAGTATAGCATTTGCCAAGAAGGATAAAAATGTTTTATTGTGAGATCCTTCTGCATGTCAAAAGAACAATTCTTGACTGTTTTGACTGAAATGTTCATGATCAGAATGCTTTTATTAGAAAATAGAAGATTTCACTTTCAGTAGTATAATTGTTAGAGGAGAACTTTTTAGTATTATCAGTGAAAACACCAAGCATAAGCCTCTCCCGCTGGGGGCCCAGGGGGTGGGGGCAGAGGCTAAGAGCATGCATGCAGTATCAGTTCCAGTGCACGAGTGACATTTGTGGCTCCACCAGGAGTGGTCAAGTGACTGGGGGCAGTTCTTTGAACTCTCAAAGAAGCTGAGACTTTCTTTTAAAAATGATGCCAAAGATGCTCCCTACCTCACAGGGCTAAATATGAAAGATCAAATGAGCAAGTATATGTAAAAGACTTAAAATAATGCTGGGCACCCAGGAATTCTCAAAGGACATTAGCTATCCTCAGGCCTACACTATTATAGGATGAGGAATGTCAGCCCAGACAAAATTTACTCAGCTGCTTGTGGTCGACCACTGGCCACAGTATATGTGGGGCATGTACACATTGCTAAGGTTACCAGATCATAAGTTCACTAAAGACAGTAATGCATTTTAGTCATTTTTAAAATTTAGCCATATACACCTTACACAGGGCATTATACACAACAGAAAATTGACTTTTGTTGAAAGAGGAAGAGGGCAAGAGAAAAATATGCCTTAGGATGACATCAAGGGAGTATAGGAGTCAAACAGTTGTTTAGATTTTATATCCTAGATGAGACTTTTAAAAATAAAACAAAAAATTGCTGTATGAATGTAAATACTTTCTAGAAAACAACAGGGAAGCATATCTTCAGTCCTACATTTTCCTGTACCTCCAGCCCTACTTTATTTTTTATTTTGAAACAGGGTCTCACTAAGCTGCAGAGGGCTTCTCTAAGTTGCTGAGATTGGCCAAGAACCAGAAATCCTCCTGTCTCAGTTTCCCAAGTACTGGGATTACAAGTGCATGCCACCACGCCCGGCTTAGTCAGTTTTAAGTTTAACACAGTTTAAGTTCCTCGCCATTCAAAGACACAAGCACCCACCATGCTTTTAAGAATATTCCCAGAGTATATGTGAAATGAACAGGTATTTATCGCAAGTGTTTTAATTGGTTGCGGCATCAGATGCCCAGCATATCCCTCAATGAGCATCACCGACCATGTGACCACGTGAGATTGCTTGACCTCTGAAGTCACTGACATTTTGACCAGAGGAAGCCCCAACATACAGTGTCATTTCTTCATGAACACTTGGCATGTTCACTGTAGGTGAGCTGTCCGTGCAATGCAATGTACCTGGATGAGGGGCAGGGAACAGGGACGATGTGCGGGTTTCTGCCTGGAGCTACAGATGAATGGAGATTTGGCACAGTCCTCCACCCCTCTAAAGAGGAAGACAGCAAGACCACACCTGGATGGCCTCCTAATCTCTTTGTTTTTAAACTTTTAAATCAAGCTAAATTGAGAACATAAAGTAATTATAGGCTGTGCATCCCTAATCCAAAAATCCAAAATATTACAAAATCATTTTGAGCAAAAACATTTTGAGCATCGTGACAGCACTTGAAAAGTTCCAGGTTTCTGAGCGAGGTGCGGTGGCACACACATGTGATCCTCGTACTTGGGAAGCAAGACAGGAAGGTTAGAAGTTTGTGGCCTGTGCACACAATAATTTAGGAAGACCCTGTTTCAAATAAACAAAAATAGGGCTGGTGGTATAGCACAGAGGTAAGAATGCCCCTGGGTTCAATTCCCATTACCACACATTAAAAAAAAGTTTCAGATGTGGAAGCATTTTGGATTTCAGATATTTGGATTAGGGGTGCTCAACCGGTAAACTCGATGCAAATATTCTCAGATCAAAAAACTTCGAAATCCGAAGCACTTCTGATCCCAAGCATTTCAGATAAGGGAAACTCAATGTTTCAAAACGAGCAAAGTCATTGACATGAAAGTAGAGAGCAGCAATTACCAGGTCGTACATTTGTGTGGCATTTTAGTTTCTTTTTTTTTTTTTTTTGCGGTACCGGGGATTGAACCCAGGGGCGTTCTACCTCCGCGCTACGCCCCCGGCCCTATATTTTATACTTTACTTTGAAACCGGGTCTCACGAAGTTGCGGAGGGCCTTACTAAGTGGAGAGAGAGAGAGAGACAGGGGGAGAGAGAGGGGGAGAGAGAGAGAGAGAGAGAAGAGAAAGAGAGCGCATGTGCGTGACCTGAGGCTGGTGGCGAACCCGGATCCTCCGGTCTCTGCTTCCCAAAGTACTGGGATTACAAGCGTGCGCCACCACGCCCGGCTGCATTTTAGTTTCTAACATACTTTCACAGGCTAATTTGATTCTTCTATCTGACCCAAGAGGGAGCCTGGGAATATAATTCTGTTTCAGAGGTAAGAAACCTTGGGCTGAGGAAGGTGAAATGACTTGCCCACAGTCATACACTGGGTAACGGCCACCGTGTTATTGCCTTTTTATCACACCCCATTTGGCCTATCAGGGGGATAGAGTACAGCCTTTTCTTTAAAAGCATCTGAAAATTTCCAAATGAGGGCCATAAAAATGTTCATAATGATTTATAAGGTCATTTATCAAGCAAATTCCTATTTTTAGAGCAAATGTCAATTTAGTAAGAATTACTTAATCTGTTAGTAAAATTTACACAAGCAGCAACCACGGAATGGATAAAGACATAAATCCCCAGCTCTGTATGAAGCCACTCTCCTTCCGCTGGCAACGGGCCATAATGGCAAAGAACGTCAAAAAAATGAGCAAGGCGTACGTCTGTGGATGAAGATGCATATTTTATAATAAAAGCTTCTTCATTAGAGCGAAGACCAGCTAGTATGCCCACGTTATTCGTGTTCAGCTTTTAAATCTGCCTCATATTTATAACACGATGGCTTTTTTCAGTCTGATAATTTCTCCTTCCTTATTAATACGTTAATATGAATTGATTTATTTTGTGGTTTCTAGCAAGAAAACCCTTTCCTCTCCCTTTCTTTTGGGATATTTTGGAATGCCTGGAATGCCAAGATTCTAAAAACAGGGTCTTGAAAGGTCAAGTCATAAAGACCCCATAAAATAAATGAGTAATGATTATATACACCGTAGCTGTATTTTCAGTAATGCTGATATAAAGCTATATACTGTACTTTGTCAATCCACATTCATCAAGTTCCAGAAATATTAGAAAATCATTACAGGTTTATGTTGAGTTTGCAGATAATACTAACATATAAGTCAAGACTGAAATATGGTAATCAGAAAAACAGTTGAAAAGTGTCAATAAACTGTAAAACACCCCGTGGTGGTGGTGGCGAGGGCTTCATCAGAGAGCCGGCCATGTGAAGAGATGGAAATGGATATTTTGGTCACACTGTGGGTCAGCTGCTGCTATGTGTCAGGTTAGCAGAGAAGCGTCGTAGGTGACTCTGTGGATTAGGACACAGAGGCCGGGGAGCTCCTAAGAACTGAGGAGCATTTGGTGAATCCCACTTATCTCTGAGGACCATGGCTACGAAGCCTGCCATCCATCAATCTGCAGGCCTCCTCAGACATCCTCTGTCTGTTGATCAGAGGAGGACTTTGGGGAATCAGGCATCCATTATCAGGATTTTGTCTGTGATCCGAACGAGCCACTGAACCTTTAACTTTTCACTTGGCAGAAGCATATACGCTGGAAAAGTCCTGACAGTTCATTCGTTTTGCTCCATCCTGGAGCCAGCTGATGTCTGACTGCACAGACCCGCCCTCTTTGATGTTGGACTCTTTTGAGAGTGCCCTGCTGTGAAAAAAATTTTATCCGTCCAAATTAAAGAGAAATATTTCTGCATCCAGCTGTTAGCTGAGACACGTTTGCCATTTTTCAGGGCACTGGCTTGGTGCCATCCACAGGCTGTGTTGCAAACCTATCTTTTTCCCTCTCCTCCGTCGCAGCAATAATATCTACAGTGCACAACTGTTCCACTGTCCACACAACAGCAACACTGAAAAGGAAAATACTAGTAATCCTGCATTGCTAAGATCAGCCTTGGGAATATGTGCATACACACTTCCCTTTTCATTTCTTTTCTTCTCTCTCTCTCTCTCTCTCTCTCTTTCTTCTGATACCAGCATTAAGATAGTTCACAAATGTAAAATTCTTTGACACAACCTACCCATTTAAAAATTGCTTAAATCCAGTTTCTTGGTGTTATTTTGTTTACAGTGCTAGGGATGGAACCCACAGCCTTGCTCACACTAAGCAAACACTCTACCGCTCACTGAGCTACATTCTCAGCCCTTAAATCCAGTTTTTTTTAAAAATGCAGTTTTAATCAAAGCAACCAAGTCCTGACCTCTTCTAAATATACTTACATATGAAATGAGTTTGGACCCTGTGAAAACTTAGTCCGTACAGACTGAGTTCACACTAAAAAATGGACATTCATTCAGTGGAGAGAACTTTGCATAAATGAAGAAAAACTCTCATGAAAGCTTGAGTAAACATTTAGGTCTAAGTAATCGAGAGAATCTGTATCTTCTTGCATTTATTAAGTGCCATTTAGGGGCTCATAAAGATCGCTGCCGTGAACTGTGCATGTTGTAAACAAAGGGCCGCTTTCATTATTACCACGTTTCTCTCATATCCTGAGATGACTGTGCAAGTCACTCCCATTTCCAGCTTCCCTCCCACTCTGGGCTTGCTTGATCCTGTCTCATTTTCACTTTGGCTGAGATAGAAGAGGATGAAGGAGATCTCAGCACTTGGCCTCAGGGAATCCTGACTTGCAGCTGACTAGCAAAGTCCTAGTCTCAGACTGACTAGCAATTGCACTCCACTACTCCTTTCTCACTTACGTGAAAGGTGAATTTAAAAAAGTATATGTAAGAAAGTATCAATTGTGGAAAATAAATCTCATAGAAATCTGAACTCACATCCTCCTCCACTTTGAAAAACAAAGCCTTTGTTTTCTACCAAACAGGAAAGGGGACCATTATTTTGTTAAAATAATCCTAGAAATAATACCAGTGTGAACTGAAAAGATTTGTACATCACCTATAATAATTGTACAGCAAACAAGTCCACACTTAAGAACTGTAAAATAGCATATTAAAGTTAATGCACGTACTAGGATGCACACTTGAAACCTCCATATGGCTCATGGAACACATCTTAGGGAGCTCTATTTAATCCTGCACTGTAGCAGAAATTTTTGGTTTATGTATTCTAGTGAAAACAACACCATATACACCTTGGTGAAAACTGTTACTGATTTTACACCTCAGCAAAAAGCTGCTGAACAACATGATTTCCAAGAAGTATCTTGGACCAAAGCCTAGGTGCAAATTGCTACATTAGACAGCAACTGTATTAAATACTTGCAAAGCACTAAGTGGGGATGTTTGTGGAAGGAATGCCCCCTAAAAAATCAGAGCCTGCTCTACATTTGTGTAGACACACACATACACCATGCCCGGGAGCTCACCCCCTTTTCGTAGTAAGAACTTTCTGAAGACAGAGAATGTTTGCCTCAATGAAGTCATGGTTTCCTATGGTTTTACTTCTTTTTAGAGCAGTCTACTGCTTTATTTCTTCACTGAAATGTGTCACTCTTTAAATTATTATGTTTTTCTAGGTCTACGACATTCTTTTCCTAACCACACCAATAAAATGCAATTGTCAGACACATTTTATTAAAGGGAAAGTGACTGTCTGTGGAGGATGATAAAAAAACATATTTTCAGATCTTAAATAATTTAGGAGACATTTCTTACAACGAGTTGGGACAGTTCTTAGAATGCACTCAATTCCCAATTTACCGTCCTGTTCTGGATCACAGGACAAGGGAAGAGATGAAGCCAACCCTCAGATTCAGGGTGCTCCAGCAAGTGAGTGTGAGATCCACAACGGGCCTAAATCAGGAGTGGTCCCCAGGGAGGGTCCCCTGGGGTCGCTGCCATCCCGACATAGCGGCTTAGAGGAAAACTCCATGAAATTCCAAGTTCTTTTGGAGCAGAATGGGAAGAGGCATGAGAATGGGCTGCGACAGATTTTGCTGCCTCTGAGCCGTTCTTCTGGAAGGAACGGTTGTACAGTCACACAGAGGACTGAATGCACACATATAGTCTCTTCCCCATCAAGAGCCAGGAAATGAGGTACCAAGGAGAGAAGGTGACAGCAGTGATGGCGATTCTCACATTTAGATCTTTGACCTTCCAGATAGCCCTCTTTCAACAAACATTTGGTAAGCAGCTACTATGTGCTGGCTGCTGAGCTTGGTGTAGGGCATTCAGAACACAAGACCCACTGTCTGCTCTCCAGTAATCTACAGTGCAATGGGAGAGACACACATAACATAAATCCTAAGACATTCTGCACCAAAATATGCAGATTTTTCCATCTAATCTTTGGACATTTGTTCTTTAGAATGGGGTTCGTAGATGTTGGAAGAGTTATCCTTTATAGTTTTGCAAAAAGGACGTCAGGACTTAGAGTCAACGTTAGTTGTTTAAACCAATTCTGAACCTTGATAGAGGTGTAAAATGTTTGATTAAAATCTGCCAGGCTACAGCCTCAGTGAGACCAAAGACAAAATCTGTCTTATTTGTCATGGTATCCCTAGTTATTTACACAGCACTTAGCACATTGCAGTGCCCGCTGTTCAATAAATGCTGGTTGGTTGGTTGGTTGGTTGGTTGGTTGGTTGGATGGATGGATGGATGGATGGTTATTTGGGTGGGTAGCTGGATGGATGAGTGGACAAACCAATAGGTACAGATGAAAGGATAGGATGCCTTTTAGATACACAAGCAGTAGGGGATGAACTATGTCTTTCTGCTCTTTGGATGGGCCAATACAGCTAAGGCAGAGTTGAGCACCCAACCAGGAGAATTTTTAGGAATACATGTTATTTTTAAAAGTTTGCCATGCCTCCCTAGATAAAATGATCACGTCCTTTAAAGATGCCCAACAGTCTCTGCAGAGTAGAAGCAGCTGCAGAGTACCTGGATGGAGAGGTCAGATCACGGAGAGGCTGAAGGCTGCTCAGAGCCTGGCCTATCCCTGCCTTTCCCCAAATGTTGACTCTTCCTCCCAATCCAATGCCCCAACCGTCCCATGCTGAGGATTCCCTTTCCCATCCCTACTCTTCCCTCTCATTGACTCTTTTCATCCCTCCCTCATGCTTGCCTGCCTCTCTTCTGGGCCCAGAGTTCTGTCTCACAGTGATCCTGTCAGGTGTGATTTACACCTAATCGTGAATACAGGTCAGGGTGCCACTCCTGAAAAGAATCTTCTCATTTGGAGCTTTAAGTGAAGCTTGAAAGGGGGCAATGACCTCTTAAAGGAATTCAGAGCACCACGGTAAGGGCTGAAGCCATCCATCATCAGGAGAGGATGAGTGGCCACCCTGGCCCCCCGCTGGTACAGATGCTGATGGTACTTGACCCAAGGAAGGCCGTGACTGTGTTGTTGCGCCCCCAGGACAGGAGCACGGGCTCCCTGAGAAGGGTGGGTGCTCTGGGGGAAGGCATTGGTTCTGGTGAAGGGGCAACCCCGGCTCCTTACAAGAGCTCTGGGCAGCTCCTCTCCAGGGGGTGGCAGCAGGCCCTTTCAGCCCCACTCTCATGAGGAGCTTCAAATCGAGACCTCTGGTGTCACTTCCAAATGAGGCGAAGGAGGCCTGCTTCACACAACTCCACACTAGGGTCCTGTGACCAGACCACACTGCCTGTAGTGAACCATAAATTAACATTTTTACAAATCCTGTAATTAACTTATGAATAGCAGGATTATCCATTTCTGGTATCAAAGGCATTAAGTTGTTAACGGTAAACATTTAAAGTATACCACTGTTTTTGTAACCCTGATCCGGCATTTTTTCATTTTTCAATATAGCAAGAACCTTAAAAAATGGAAGTGGCCCAGGCCTCTACACGGCCCTGGTTTGGGCTTGTTAATAAAGCTGCTTTCACACAGCTGGGCCAGAGGGCTGGCAAGTGTGCTCCCAGCCCTGGGACACCCAGCCTTCCTTCAGAGACAGCCCTGTGTTTCTGGATATGCATTCACGTCTGCGAGGTGTGATTCCCTGGGAATGGAGCCAAGGAACCCAGAAACCCTGCATATCCAAGGCACGCGGTTGCCAATCCTTTGGTCAGCAGAGGTTATGACTAATATTGACCCCAAATAAAAGCAACCGCCTAATTGCCACAGTGCTGTAAAGACAGCTTCCTAGTTTTTAGACACAGGAAGCATCAGTGGGCTGAACAGAAAGAATGGAAGGGAGTCTCTTACACTGGGGCCCATACAGAAGTTTCAAGAATGTCTGCAAACACGTCAAAGTCGAAAGAACACGCATATGCGTAATCTTCGGGGAAGAAGGTTCATATTTTATTAGATTCTCAAAGGAGGCCTGCACAAAAACACATACCTGTTAAAAACGACTGCCAACTCCCACACTTTCAAATAGGAGGGTAGTGAGCGGAGTGATGGAAATTAGAAGCCCTGTGGGGGAGTTGGAATTCTAGGGGTGATTTATGTATTTTTGAGGAGATTCTCTTCAGAGGTTGACAAGATTTCTTTGGTCTCTGAAATATCTGATCTCTCTGTCTTTCTCGCTCTCCTTTCCTTTCTCATTTCCTGGGCTTCCTTTCTTGCTTTCATTGTCCTTTATTTTTTATTTAATTGCTGTTGTGTCATGATGTATTGTTTTTGCCTAAATCTCTGACCACATTTTCAGGACCACTAGAGATGCAAACTAGAACAGAGTCTTTTGGTTGGCTTATTTCACAAGAAGGATATTTATAGATTAGAAATCATGTGAGTAGGCCAAATTATACTGGGTGGCTCAATATTGGAGCTCTATGAACATTCAGGCCCACCTATTGCTAGATTTAGTTAGAAAATGGTTATTAATATGCTAAAGCATTCCCTTTCAGTTTGATCAAACCCTCTGATGCAACCATTTTTTTCCAAATAAAAATAAAACATAGCCGGGAGTGGTGGCACATGCCTGTAATTCTAGTACTTGGGAGGCTGAGACAGGAGGATCGCAGGTTCGAGGACAGGCTCAGAAACTTAGTGAGGCCCTCCGCAACTTGGAGAGACCCTGTTCCAAAATAAAATAATAAAATAAAATAGGGCTGGGAATGTAGCTCAGAGGTAGAATGCCTTTGGGTTCAATCCACAGTATAAAGAAAAACTATATATTCGAAGTATATTAGCCCACCCGAAAGAATCACTTGCTTTGTAAAGATTTTTAAAATAAATTAAGACACTGTTTATTTTCCTCTGGCTTGTGCCTTATATTTCATAGTAAATTAGTTGGGAGATGAACGTTAAATTAGGAAATCCAAGCTCTAATTCTGACTCTGTCAATACTTACTTGGTGACTAGTAAGTCATGACTTAGCATGACTCTCCATGTTCTCCAGTGGGAAGCATGAATGTTAAACTGGTTGATGTAGCTGGGCGTGGTGGTGCACGCTTGTAATCCCAGTACTTGGGAGGCTGAAACAGGAGGATCGTAGATTTGAGGACAGCCTCAGCAATGTAGAGTGACTCTCAACAACCTAGTAAGAACCTGTTTCAAAATAAAACAACAACAGAAAAGGGCTAGGGGTGTAGCTTGAAGGTAGAATGCCCCTGGGTTCAATCCCCAGTACCATATTTTTTTTTTTTTTTGCAGTACTGGGCATGGAACCCAGGGGCGTTCTACCTCCAAGCTACACCCCCAGCCCTATCTTTTTATCCTTTATTTTGAAACCGGGTCTCACTCTAAGTAGAGGGAGAGAGAGAGAGAGAGAGAGAGAGAGACAGAGAGAGAGAGAGAGAGAGAGAGCGAGCTGAGGCTGGCTGTGAACCTGGATCCTCTGGTCTCCGCCTCCCAAAGTACTGGGATTACAAGCATGCACCACCATGCCTGGCCTATAATTTTTTTTTTAATGGATGATGTTTGGGATCCTGCAGCCCAACTTCTAGGACGACTATGTAAATGTGTCTTAAGCACAAGTACTTCACTACTAGACCCTATAAGGGTAAAAGCCATAATGCGTTCATTTCAAGTATATAAGAAAGTTTTCAATGCCCACTAAGGGGGAGGTAGGATATTTTAGCCATGAGTGACATCATCTTTTACTGCATCTCTGTAAGCTTAGTTAAAATTCACACCTTCCCCCCAGGCACGGTGGCACACACCTGTAATCCCAGTACTTGGGAGGCTGAGACAGGAGGATTGCAGATTCAAAGCCAGCCTCAGCAATTTAGTGAGACTCTCAGCGACTTAGCGAGACCCTGCTTCCAAATAAAAAATAAAATCGGGCTGGGGGTGTAGCTCAGAGGTAGAATGCCCCTGGGTTCAATCCCCAGAACCAAAAATAAATAAATAAAAATAAAAAATAAAAAATAATCACACCTTCCAAGCTGTACAGTACAACTAGCTCAAGAACAAACTCTTGAAAAGTTAATTTTTTAAAAAATTCTATGTAGTTGAAAGTGTTTTTTATAATTTCCTAGTTATACAAACATGTAATGTATACATTTAGATTTAAATGAAAAGGAAGGATAGTTGTGGAGTGGATCTGACAGCCTGGAACTAAATCTTGGATTCAGTATTTATGAGCTGTGTCGTTCTGTTAACTTATTTGTAAAATGAGGGAGATCTTAATATCAACTTCAAAGGATGTCTAATAGGATGAAATGAGATAATCCATATAAAAGCCTGACACACAGACAGTGCTTAATAAATAGCACCATCATCATTGCTTTTTACTGGAGGGTTTCAATTTTCCCTTCCAAAACATATTTCCTTCTATTTCAGTGTTTCTGAAAAAAACTGGGCAAAAATAAGTACAGAAGAAAATGACACGGAATTTTGGACCCTCGAGTGTTGCGTGTTAAGTGGAATTCAGCAGAGCAGGAATCAAGTCTCAGTTCTGTGATATTAGACAAGTTTATTTAATTTCTCCAAGCTCATTTTTCTTGTATGTGAAAAGAGAATAATAACAATTCCACAGGGCACGCAAGGATTAAGAGAAAAATTAAATGTAAAATGCTGAGAATAGTGCTTGACATACAACTACAAATGGTAATTCCTAGAAAAACAAGAAGTGTTTCTTCTGTAGTTCAGTGATCCCCATTATTATAAATACTAAAGGTATCTTTCATAGATGATAACGTATTCTGAAAAACCTATATACACTTGTTTTAATTGTATAATGATTGAAAAACACAAATTCCAAGATAGTAATGATGTTTGAAACATTAACTGAGGCACATTCAAACTTGTGAATAGATTTCCACATAATCTCAAATGTACCTCATTGGATCATACCATATTTCTTTTTTAAGTCAAAATAAGGAGCCGGGCGTGGTGGCGCACGCTTGTAATCCCAGTACTTTGGGAGGCGGAGACCGGAGGATCTGGGTTCGCGGCCAGCCTCAGCTCTCTCTCTCTCTCTCTCTCTCTCTCTCTCTCTCCCTGTTTCTCTCTCTCTCTCTCTACTTAGTGAGGCCCTCTGCAACTTCGTGAGACCCGGTTT